>VZTU01022844.1:171496-182418 GCA_013400835.1 Zapornia atra
TGCTCTCCCCGGTGCTCCGCTCGGTTCGGGCGCTTTGCGGGTGAAGAATCCCTGCGGGCGGCGCGGGATCCCCTTCGGAACAGGGCAGCCTGGCATCGTCACCCTGCGGGGATCGGCTGGGCAGCGCTGATCTGAACCGCCCGGAGAGCCGGTGCTAAGAAATACGCTCATTTTCCATGCGGTCACATTCCCATCTCTCGCAAGGGTGGATTTTTTTCTTAGCGGTCTTGAAGGAATCTGGGCTCTGACAACAAAGACTCCGTCTTGGCTGTGCTGCATTAAACCAGGCCGTTTCACAGATGCCCAGGGCTGCAGAGGAGCTTCTACATTCTCGGTACAGATGCTCCATTGTGCCAGGAGCATCCCGGCTAGGTGTCCGGATGGGCAAGGATGCCCTGATGCTATAAAGGGAAGATCGCAGCTTTCGGAGCTAACAGTCCCCTGCTGCTTTCAATACTGTGCCTGGATAGGGATGGGGGGGAGGAAAGACAATAGCCTGCAGAAGCAAGTTGGTTGGCTGTGTGTGCAGGGGAAAGAGTTATCAAGGGGTCTCTCCTTCCCTGCAGACATCTCATTGTGCTCCTTCTCCAAACCTTTTAGTTTATTAAATAGAACAGTTTGCATTTGCCTTTAAGTGCCTTTAAAAAGAATTTAGTGGAATGGAGGATTCATACAGAAGGCTGCAGCAGTCTGTCGCTGTGGCTGTTCTGCACAGTTGTCGTTTTGTGTGTATGTCTGTGTGTGGTTGTGTACAGCTGGAGGTAACGCAGGTACCTGGGCAAGTGCATCCTCTTCACCCCTCCACATGGGAATACGTAGGGCTGTGGAAAGGATCCTCCTCCACACATTTTAATTTTAGCTGTGTGGTAAGATCCTGCTCCCTCCTGTTCCAAACCTGGTTCTGAAAGTGTAATGGACAGTGTCACGTGGAAGGTGACAGGCTGCTCTCATCTGAGTGCCGGGGTGGCTTTGGAGAGATGGGAGCTTTTCATTGGGAGAAAGTTGGATGCATGGACAGGTTTGCAGAAGGTACGAAGCTCCTTCTTTCCACCTCTGCTCACTTAACATCAGTTAGAATTTATCCCCTGCCCCTTTTTCTTTTCTTTTGACTGTCATTTTATCCTATTGTGCTGCAGAGCATGTGAAACTGTTCGGTGGCATCCTTCCAGAGCAGTGACCTCACTGTCCAGATGTCTCGTTCCACATGGCAGTGACCCTTTTCCTGGTGACGTCAAGATTGATTGATATGTTTATTTATTTATTTTGCCTTTGGTGTGCGTGGGCTTCAGGCCAAGTTTCTTAGTATGCAGGCAACATCATTCTGCTCTGTCTGCTCCATCCATGAAAACAAAACAGCCCTCAGAGCACTGTGTTGGACCTTTATCAAAAGCCGGTTCTTTAAGCATGGAATTATGAACTATTTCCCAAATGGCCAGACACAGCCTGCCTGTTACAGGGAGAACAAGACATTAGGCTAGCAAAATAAGCCTGTGTACTTCAGGGGGGCTGAAATACCAATAACAGCAGAATATCTAAGCCACAAACACCTCAAAAAGTGAGGGGATACTGACATTTGCAGGCCTGTGGAAAACTAATAATCAAAAAAAGGGACAAAATAGAGTTCTGACTTTCTTAAAGGTTATGGATTTTAGCCTCCTTGCATGCTCTTCCTCCTCCCAACTCTTTCATTAGTTGTTCTGTTACAATTCTTCCTAATACAAGAGAATCCTTAGATGCCTGTAAAGGACTGGCCTTCTTCCATAGCACATGGCAGAGATGCTCGCTAACGCATCCCTAAAATCTTACCACTATCAAAAGAGTAAAATGCCATACAAGCTGAACTGAATACAAAAATATGGATGGAAATGAAGTAAGAGAAGTCCCTTGCCATAGGAAACATCCATGGAAGAGGCAAAAATTTAGTCCAGATTTCCCCCAGCAGTCCCTGAACTAGGATTCACCTTCCCCTTTCCTGCCAGCACCTACCTCCGCACTAAGCATCTTCACACATCCCAGCCAGGGGTTGTGCCATGCTTTACAGCTGGCTTATTCCCCTCAACAGCAAGCCTTTGAGACAATCACATTGTTTTCTGTTTGTTATGGGCAGGGAGAAAAAAAAAAAAACCTCCAGAAAGTAATGCACAGGCATAACCCAACACTGTATTAAGCATCCCATAATAAGGCTACCAAACTAGTCTACTTAAGCCATCAAGCCCAGCCACATGTCAAAGCACTCGAAATCAATATGTGCTCAATCCATCACCGCTTCCTACTTGACAGGGACCAGTTGCTACAAAGAACTTTTCTATTTTCTCCCTTTAAATTTGGGTCCTCACAACGTATAGATCTTTACATTGGTAGATAAGCCTAATTTCTGTACAGCATCTTGTAGAGACATGTATATTCAATTCCAGTAAACAAACATAATTACCTTGAAAGACCAGTTCTAGCACGTTTGAATGCAACCCCAGTAGATGTTGTGGCTTTCATCTCCCTGACATGCAGAGCCCTCTGTTCAGCCAGCAGTACTTGGGGAGATCTAGGAACACGGAAGCCAGTGGTCTGGAGTGATGCAAAGAACCCATTACTGCCCTGACCCTTGCAGATCTGTTAAGCAACAATGCTAGATGAGTAAACTGGGCTCATTCTTGCAAAACAGGAGTCCTTGGGCGTACCGCCAGCTCCCAAGGCTTACCCTCCGTCTTTAATCCCTCCTCATTCAGGGAAGACTGGCATGGTTCTAAGGGATGGGTAGGGACATCTTTACTGGTACTGGATGTAAATGTGGTCTAGGAACAACTGGGAGAACAAGGGAAGAGTGGGAACAAATTGCAGAGGTTGGACCTGGCTGTAGCATCGTGCTCCGTGGGGCGCAGAAAACCCCAACTGCCTCTGTGGTGATTCCCACAACGGGGCGGGGGGAATAAGTGGTTATTTCCTTAACTAACTCTGCTATTGTAGTTGTTGTTGCTATTTACTGACTGTATTAACCAGACTTGTTGTGAGGTCAGGGTTACCCACTGCGGAGCGGGCTGCACGTCAGTGGGGTGAGCCAGGAGATGCTGTGCTCTGACTGCAGCACGATGACTCAGGTGCTGGAAGGTTGTCATGAGGAGCCCTTACAGCTACCACGACCTAAGGGAACAGACAGCCAACAGCATCCTTCCATGTGCATCCAAGCCCCAGGCCACCGAGGAACCTCCACCCTGCTTAGCAAGAAAGGGAGACCAGCAATTGAGGCACAGGCTCCGCAGGGCCACATACATGCCCAGATCTGAGGGGTGCCAGTCTTCACCTCCCCCATGCCTTGCAGCTTCTTGGCTGGCTGTACCATGGTAGTTCAGACACTCCTAGGACTCCCTGGAGCAGCACTGTCATCAGGCAGTGACCCGGAGACAGAGCCAGAGCTGTTTGTTCTAGCAGTGTGCAGCACTGTCTGCACAATATCGGGGCTCTTGTTTGGCAGAGGAAAACACAGGCATGTAATTCCAGCTCCATGGATGCTGCAAGAAAAAGAAATAATTGTCATTTGCCAGAGGAAAAGAAAGTGAAAAAACAAGTACGATGAGAAAACAACTTTCTAACTCCTACTAGGGTGTTTCAACCAGAACAGCAAGAATTAAAACCCTGAGTCAAACTGATCTTGCTTAGTCTGATAACAGATTGAATTAGACTAGTTTAAAGCTAGCAAAACCAGTTTTAATGCATCCGTGCTGTGTGATGTGTGCTAGTGAAGGGCTCTGCAGGAATAAACTTCAGTGGCTGCTCTGTGATCTGTGCCTATGGACGCTGTGTGCCGCTGACATGCAGTCTGAGGTGAGCCAAACTTATTAGTTTAAGATACTTAAAAGCAAATTTAAATTAACACCCAGAAAGGCCAAAGAAAGGATCTTCATCTGTTTAACTAAATCAGTCTCACAAAAAGAGTGTATGCATTGATTTGCAATTGGGTTTTGTTACACAAGGCTTCTTATGTAAGGCAGATCCCTGATACCGATAGAGTTGCATGAAGGTACGCCTACATAGAGAGCTGCTTTTTGAATCAGAGGCAGTACAATTGCCATCACTTGCTGGTTTAGTTGCATCTAGAGATAGAAGATATTATCACAAAAGCAGCGTGATGTTATCTCTGTCAATCATAATACCTGCCTTCATCTATTTATTCTATCTTATCTCTTTATCGTTGTGCTTCTAAAGTCAAAGAGCCTAAAGTATGTAAAGGGAGAAGGCAAAGCAAGGATGTCATTGTCCAGTTACTCCCTCTCACAGTACCAGCCATGAGATGCTCTCCCAGTTCCAGCAGTCTGTCCTGTCCATCCAGCCCCTAAATATCTGTACATCGGTGTGGGGCTTGCCGAACGCAGTGAGGAGCTGTTTCCTCTCCTGGCTTCCAGCCTCCCTTTAAAGTGATCACCTTAAAGTGATGCCAAGTCAGTAATACAGAACGCATCTGGCCTTAATTGGGGTACTGTACTGTACTGGGACATGGTGTGTGGTGGGATCCATCGCTACCACTTAGGTGGGCCCCTCCCTCCAAGTGCATATTTGTGGCAGGTTGTATCCATCGTGCTGTACCAAGACTGTCATGGTAACTTCACCCAGAGCATCTTCCTTTGCAATCACAGCCACATCACATTCCAGCTCTTCTTGCACCAGATGAATCCCATTTGCAGCAGATCACGGCAGGACCCTTGTGTGGCAGAGGGGTTTTTCCTCCATAGGTGGTAGCACGGGAATATAAGGAAGCAGAAATCCCTTAACCTGAGGTTCCCTGTCATCAAAACTCCCTTGTGAATCCTGGAGTACTTAGGGGAAGCTGCAGTCCTTCAGCCTGCAGTACTGTGGGCAGTTCTGAAGCTATTTACTCAGCGTGTAGTCAGGGAAAATCCCCTGGTACGAGAGAACTGACCGGGTGACGACTGAATTGAGCTCTCTGGCTTGGCTTCATAAGTGGTGTTTCATGCCAAAGTTTTGGCAAGCAGTTTCCTTCATACCTTTGAATTGTGAACTGCGTAGCAGGCTGTCCCAAAGAGCCAAACATCTGAGGCTGAACCCCACTGACCCATCCCAACTCTCCAAATCAGAAAAGGATTTCTAAATTATTTTCCCCCTCCCTCAAGATAAAGCTGCCGAGCTGTGAGTTCACAGTGGGTGATATTAAAGCCTCAAATACAATCTCTTGGGCTGCCATGGGAGCTGTAGCTCATCCGTTTCAGAGTGTAGCACATGGACAAGGGAAATTCTGCTACTTCATAACCTGACTGTTGACTTTGTTAGCAGCACTCCCGCAGCACACCTCGCTTCACAACAGCATCTGCGAGCTCTGCAATGTTTCTAGTTGTCTAACAGATCATTTTCTGAGTTGGAAGTTGCTTGTTTTCATTTCCAATAGCTGTTCCTCTCTGTTGTCTTTCTGCTGGCTGGGATGTGGGTGGCTAGGCAGAGTTTAAAATAGTCTCCTTTGTCGGTGAGAGTCTTCTGACATTTTCCTCCCTCCTCGTCTCGCCTTCTGGTTGCCATGAGATAAGTGTAAGGAGAAAGCCGGTCAACCTGAAGGATCTTGCAGGAGAAGTTCTGCAAAGTGTAAAACTCTGGCTTGCAGATGCTAAGGTGGGAGTTTGGGCTGCCTTTGCCTTCCCTTGAAGCCTTCCGGAGGGCTTCCAACAGCACAAGGAACTTGTCCAACAGCACAAGGCCTTGTTCATCAGGATGGCCAGAAGTCACTGAGAAAGCTAGATCAGGGTTTTGCTAGTTGTTAGTTTTCTAGCTGTAATATAGAATGTAAGAGGGGGGGAAGTTAGATGACAAAGCTTGCTAAAAGATAAAAAAATACCCAACCAAAAGAGCAATAACCCCGTGGTGGAAGAGGGTAATTAGATCCAGAGGTAATGCTGCTGAGAGATGCTGATGCTAGCTTATCTGTGCTGTTGGAATTATCCGTGGGAGAGTCCTCCATTCCTCCACAGAGTGCTGCATGTCCTGATAATCGTGCTTTGCTGGTTGTCTTGGCACCATGCGTTGTCTCTGGATTCCAACCCTGGTCCTCGAAGGACTGTGGCATGGCCAAGCCAGCACGTAGAATGAGAGTTCAACAAGATATTATTTGGCATAGCCTCATCCTGTGGACTCTTGACAGGCTCCTGTTAACGTGTGTGTGACTGAGTCTGTTGCCACTCGTGCTGCTGGAGCTCAGGAAAGGGGCCACGTGGCCGGTTTTGCGGAGGTGATGGGAAGCAGTGGTGGTCAGCCTTCATCTGAGGGGAGCCTGGGCTCCCCAGTAGTTCAAGTGGAGAATGGGCAGTCCAGGGGCTGAGGGCTACTGCTTGCTTTGGCACCGAGTAGTTGTGCAGCTGAGGAAGGTCCCTTTTATTTGTGTCTGTTTCATTTTCCTTGGCTTAGGGAGAGGGACAGGATGGAAGGACCACCCTGTGTATCTGAGTCAAGAGCCTGTGAAGTAATTAATGTTTGCAATGACAAAGCACCTTCAGTAAAGTGATGTCATCAGCACTGATGGATTAATCATTCATTTCTGGTGATTGGATGGTGTCCCAACAGTGGGCTTGGAGGGGAGGAGGGCTTGAAGGGCGGGCCGTGTGCTGCTGCCTCACACACCAGGGACCTCTCCCACCTATTTGCCTTCATTTTGTTACACCTCACAGCGACAGGAAGGCAGCGTGGGCTCCTGGAGTCAGGCTGGGGTTGTTTTGGGCTCAGTAGCATCCTCATGGCTGCTCTCCAGTCTGGCCTGGGAGAAGGGATGCAGCAGCATCCTTTGCCTGGGGGAGCTTGGGCTGCGTGTCTGGCTGCTCTCCCTGGCTGGCCTCCCCTGTCCCTGGCCAGCATCCCCTCCGTGATGGGAGCTTGTTGAGCGTTATCCCTGCTATCAGTGACGTGGCCCCTGTTAATCTGGGTGCTTTTGCAAAGTTCTGCACCATCAGTAGGGCAGTTCAGCTTTGACCTGTAATCACTGGGTAGGGAATAAAGCACTGTCTCATTTGCTAATGCACAGATCAGGGCACTGCAAATTCTGCCTCAATGCCTTAGTTAAATCCACCCTGGGAGACCTCCAGGTCCCTTTTCCCCATGAAACAGTGTTTTCTGATTTGCAGGGCATGTATTCTGGGGTTACTAACACAGGTACAGGGGGTTGAGAGACCCTATTCAAGTGATGTAGACAGTTTGGTATTAGGGTTTAACAGGGTAACATGACCTCAGGATGGAAAGTGTGTGCTGGATTTTTGGGGGTTAGGAACCATGTGAAGGCTGAGACCTGTAATCAGAGCTACAGGAGTGACTCTGGGTCTGGATGCAGCTGTCTCCAGGCTACTTCTGTACGGTGTCATATAGACTATCAGGGCAAATACATGTGCCTAGCCCCTCAGAGACTGGTGATAGAGGCAGCTTCCTCACCACCTAGTAACTTCCCATAGCTGTTGCAAAATACATTCATATTAATCCCTGCACCTAAAAGCTCCCTGAAACTGCTAAGCCTGTCAAGCCTCAACTCTAAGCATCCTCAACCATTCTGTTCTCGAGGGGCAGTGGAAGGGCAGGGATAGGAGGAAGGAATGAAAACCAAGCACAAGAACTTGGGAATCCCAAGCTTTTCTGAAATGGAGATGGTCCCTTTAAAACTGGCTTTTGTAACATGATGAAATTTCAGCCACAGTATTAATTTTTCTGCAGCAGGAAAGCCAGTGGAGCTGTGAGTTTCTCTGGCTTCCGACACACTGACTTTGCCTAAAAAAACCCCAGGCTACTGCTAGCTTTATAAGTCTGGTTATCTGGGATGGAAAGCCCTAGAAACAGACCTGCAGTCCAAGTTAGGTTGAATTTTGGGGACTAGACAGAACATTTCCCTGGAGCCAGGAGCGCTTTGCTGTTGTGCTTGCAGTTCTCCTTTATGTCAGGGCTGCGTTCTGATTTCAGACATTACACACATAGGTTCTTATCTCTTCCCATAATTAATGTGGTTCCTGTCTAATGTAAAACTTGTTTTAAAAATGGGGCTGGAGGAAAGGAAGTGAGAAAAAAAAGTAGGTTCAGCCCTGTGCTGAAGAAGAGAAAAGGAAGTGAAAAAACCCATAGATTCAGCTCCATACTGAAGAACCAAGAGCAGAATTTGTTCCCTCTCTGACCAGCACTTGCAGACTTGGAGAGAGGGGGAAGCAGGCACCACAGAGAGAAAGGAAGGCTGAGATTTTTACCTGCCAGTATCATAGAATCACAGAATCATAAAATCAGACTGGTCGGTGTTGGAAGGGACCCCAAGGATCACAGAGCTGGCAGGGCCACCAAGCTCCAGGCCTGGAGCTACACAAGGTTGCCCAGGGCCCCATCCAACCTGGCCTTGGACACCCCCAGGGATGGGGCACCCACCCCCTCTCTGGGCAGCCCATTCCAGCCCCTCACTGTAAAGAACTTCCCCCTAATATCTCATCTAACCCTTCCCTCCTTCAGCTTCACTCCATCCCCCTTGTCCTGCCAGTCTCTGCCCTTTAACAAGCTGATTCCCCTCCTGTTTCTCTGCTCCCTTCAGGGACTGGCAGGCTGCAATGAGGTCCCCCTGCAGCCTTCTCCTCTCCAGGCTGAACCAGCCCAGCTCCCTCAGCCTCTCTCCGTAGGGTAGCTGCTCCAGCCCTCTGAGCATCTCTGTGGCTCCTCTGACCCCTCTCCAACAGTTCCACATCTTTCTTGTACTGGGGCCCCAGATCTGGAGCCAGTAGCTTTCATACAGCTTCTTTATCTTCTCCGAGGCACGGCAGACTGGGCAATACAAGGAGTGTAGGCTGCTGAATTCCCAGCACGGAGTGTGTTGGGGCACAGGGGAGCTGCGTGCTGCAGTCGCAGGCCAAGGGGGTGGGCTTCATGGCTCACCTCAGCACTGAGGGTTGTGCTGTGTCTTCGGGCTGCATGGAGGTGAGTTGTGTCTCTGCTCCCCCGCTGCTGGGATGGATGGGTTGGGAGCTGTCAGCCATCCTCTCTGTAGGACCCGTAGGGAGCAGAACCAGGGTGTTAAGCGATGATTCCTGTAGGCTGCAGCAGGGTGGAGGTTGATGTCCTGCACTCTGCTGCACCCATGCCAAGCTGTGGCCAGACTGGCCTCCAGCCCAGGAGCTGCCCACAGCTGCAGTCACAACGCCCAGCGTGCTGGGCCAGCAAGGGAGAAGCATCGTGTTTGATGGTCTGTCCAGCTCTGTGAGAGCTGCTGGCAGAAAGGGAAGAGTGTTTCTGTGTTTATTGTCACAGCAGGAGGACAGGGTATGCTGGACACTGTTCCTCTAGAAGGCTCAGTGAAGAGTCTGTGTGTGTTTCTCCCTGCACATGCTGGGTGGTGAGGGAACTGGCTTTGCCACCAGCCCCGTGCATGTGAGCAGGGCGTAGGCACGCATGGAACTAGGTGAGACAACACCAGCACGGGTCAAAGAAGCAGTGAGTAAGCCCCACATGTTGCTGCAGGAGCTGACTGCTCCTCTGAGCACTGCTCCCACAAAGAAATCCAGGCAAGGGATTTGCCCCAGCACAAACCTCCTGGCAAACCGCTCCGGTCGCTTCACTTGGCGGGGTTCACGTTTGGCTTATGGGAGAAGGTTTGTTCCAAAGCAGAGTGTCTACAGCTCTTTTGGGTTCTGTAGGTTGCTGTTTGCTGTCTCCTCTGGCCTCTCCTTTTGTAAAGAAGGGAATTCAGCTCAGAGCCTCTGGTTTATAGGAAGGAAGGACCAGAAAAAGTTGATGCTTCACCTTCTCTGCAGAAGTTTACTTGGCTTATATACCAGGTCTCTTCTTGAGGGAGGTGGAGAAGGTTCTGTTGCTCTGATAATGGTTAACCATCCCTTAACTCAGGTGAAGTAAGGCACACATGTACGTGGTCCCTGAGAGTCCTCCTTCCAGTACAGAACTTTCACTGGGCACAGCAAGGGAATGGCTAAAAAGCAGAGCAGAATATTCATTACAGTGGATTAAGAGGATGATGTCAGAACTCATGGGGTGGCACATCCCAGAGCGGAGTGCTCATTCATTCCTTAAATAAGCATAAAGTGCCACAGCCTAAACAGATTATATAATATCAGGGAGTGAGATAATCTGTTCTCTGCATGCTCAGCCTGCTCCATCACGCTAGAGCAAGGCTTACTAATTTCCATACTCTTTATTAAGCACTGCTGCTAACAGAAACAGCCTGTGTGAACATGTGTGTCAATGTATATATGCACATGCAGTATTCCCAGGGGTTGGATACATCTGCCTGTTGGTATGGTAAGAGGATAGTTTATGGGAATAAAACTGAGCTGCATGGGCTGTGTGCACAGGGGTACAGGGGTACAGATGTGGAGCTTGCAGTCCTTGCTCAGCATCCAAGCAGCTGTGCTTAACAGTATGTGGAGGGCACTGACACACGGTTTGGCTGCTAAATACAGCACATGCATTTGCAGGTTTCCTGACATGGTCACATAGATAGCTATGGTGAAGTGGCTGTGGACATAGGGAGCAGCTAAAGGAGATTTATCTGTACCTTCATTAGGTACTGCAAGGATGGACACTTCTGGCTTGCTTCAAGGGCATTTTGTGCTCATGCACTTGAGAAGAATACCAGCTGAAACACCAGCACGGTCCTGCCACGTTTGCAGTGTTGGGGTAATGCAGAAATCTCTGTAACTCTTTTGAAGAATGGCTCTTTAAGCTTGCCAGTTGTTCCTGCTCCATTCTAGCTCAGTGAAACAATGCTGTTTCCTACAGCTTCGTTTCTTTTCAGAATATCACCCCTTTGTTCTCCCTGATAAACCCAGGTTTGGGCAGGAAGCGTGGATTTGTCCCCACACTGTGACCTCGCCCCAGGATGTAGGAAACAGTGATAGCACTGACATAGCAAGAGGCCCCTTTCCCTTCCCTTCCCTTCCCTTCCCTTCCCTTCCCTTCCCTTCCCT
>VZTU01022844.1:182463-228819 GCA_013400835.1 Zapornia atra
ACACTTCCCCACACTTCCCCACACTTCCCTTCCCACACACTTCCTGGCTTTTCTTGCTCACACCATCTGGAGGCTGGCTCTTCAGATGCTCTCTGGCTTGCAGAGAAGAGCCTACCTGCAGGGCTGGAGGAGGAGGAGGAGGCAGCAAGCTTGGAGAAAGACTGCAGTAAGCCTTCAAAGAGTGCAATTAAACCAGTTCTGCCAGATTGGGTTTGGGAGTTTGGGATAAAGCTCTTGATGTGACTCACTGAATGCAGAGTTCATGCATAGAGGACAGTGCCAAACAGGACTGAGACACTGGGAAACTCCAAGCTGGTAGATATGTTGATGGGATGGGGAAAGGCTTCTCTCAGAAGTCAAAATGCTGTAGCAACTAGCCTCATGGACTTTAATCTTTGCTGTGTTCTCCACATTGATATGTAGTTTAGTACCCCACAGTCCTTTTACCTACAGTTCTGAACCCTGTGGGCTGAGATGAGATGTGTGAGATGCCAAGAAATCCAGAAGTGGAGGTTTCTAGCTAGGTTTTCACTATAGCAGATGGATATCCATGAATCCTGCAGGGCTGAACCCTGTTGTTCTGACCCCTGACTTTGTGCTTCAATTCTTTCTCTGCTGCTGAGGCCCAGTTATGACAATGCCAACTTTGTGCTCCCTTGCCTGGGACACATCATTCAGTACAGAGGATGTATTAATTTTTACTCCAAGCAGCACTGCTCCTTGTTTCCTGCCCCATGATTCCCTCTACTCCCAACATTCTGGCTTTTAGTGTGAGCTTGGGAATTTCCTCCTTGTATATGAACCTGACCATCCTGTCTCCAGAGCATCCAAGTCAGCACTGGGTACACAGCAGGACAGTGAGGTCCACCCTGCAAGAATGATTTACAAGCTCAAAGGGAAGTGACAGGCCACAGAGAGCAGATCAGCACTCTGTAGCTGGTGGAAGTCCTGCTAGCTGTGCTCAAAGGAGCATCCTTTGCTAAAGCTCGAGGTCTGAGACACTAATGCTTTACATGAGAATTAATTCCCCAGCCCCAGCCACATCACTGCTCCCCTGGAGAGCTGCAAGAGGAAGTCAGAGCTAGAAAAGTTGGAAGATTCCCAATCCTTGAGAGTAATAATGCAAGTGAGTGCTGAGTAGTGTCTAGGAGACTTGCTCCTATTTCCCCCAGCAAGCTTCCATGCAGCACCAGCTATAGCACAGCCATGAACTCTCATCCCTTTAGGAGAGGGATGTGTTAGTGGTGTCAGTGCTCTGCAGGAAAAAAACCCAACAGTTGCCTTGTGGCACTGGGACACAGCAAAACCCATCTGGTATCTCAGGGAGGGACACCCAACTCTCCCAGGGCAGAGGAAGGGGCAAGGAACCCTCCCTTATTGCCCCGCAGGGCATTCAGCTCTTCCAGCACTTCTGCTGCCAGAGAGGGCAAGACCTTTGCTTGGTTTGGCAGGACACAGCACAGGAAAAGCCTTTCAGACAGAGACAAAGGGAGCATAGAGGTTGGGGAGCTCCAGTTCTGAGCCAAGGCCCAGGGAAGGGAGAGGGAAAAAAAAGAAACAAGGAGCATTTAGTGCTGAAAGAGATCCCAGCTGGGGGAGGGTGGATGGAGCTGAGCTGTGGACGAGGGGAAGTCTCAACAAAGCCTCCTGGAACTTGGCCAGCACTGTTGGTAAACGGATGCCGCCGAGTTCACGTGGGGAGAAGACAGAACTGTTTGATAGAAGGTTTTTGATAAATCCATTTTCCTTGTAAAAGAAAGCAAACAAATGTCATCTGAGAAGTTGCAGGGCCACGTTTCTTCCTTCAGCTCAGAAATGAATACTTCTGTATTCAGCCAGTGCTGTGTAGCTCCCCACTTGTCCTTGCTAAAGCCACCCATGAAGGGAAATGCCATCTGATGAGCAGACAAGTGACCTCTGCTCTGAAGTTGCTGAGCAAGCTGGATCAAAGTGTGTAGGAAAGAAAAAGCATCGCTCATGGGAAAGCACAAATGACCCACCCGATGAAGACCTGAGGGTGGAGAACATTGGGCCGTTAGCACTGCTTTTTCTGGGCATGCACCTCACTGTAGTCCTGTTGTGGAACTTGTCAGGTGGAGGGACTAGCTGGAGAGGGTCAGATAAGGCAGGTTACCTCTCTTGAAGGGAGTCACAGCAGGCTAGGTCAGCATGAAACAAGAGCCAGAAGTCTGGCTTGGAAGAAGCCTTGTTGCAGCTGCACCTCGCAGTTGGACTGATGGGTGTGTTGTGCCTGCTGCCTCATCTGGTTTGCTCAGTGCGAGTCTTAGGATGATATTTTCTTCTCCAGAACTTAAAGCCCTCTCTTACATCCCTCCTCTGGTTGAACTTGCAGATTTCAGATGCAGAGCCCTGTATCTCTTGTGGACTTTTCTCAAAACATACTAGAGAAGTGCTAAGATTGAACCGGAGAGGTTGGATCCTCCAGCTGTGTTGTTCTTCTGCCAAACAAATACTCAGGACTGAAAGGACAGATCCATTCAGTTTGATAACCAGATAATCACTAGCTCTCAGCAGAATTAGTGCTATGCTCCAGTGAGTGAGAGATGGAAGCTGCTGTGTGGTAGTGACCAGATGATCTCTGTCAGCTGCTGTGCCGATTGATCAGCGTTAGTGCACATGGCTGCCTGGTGAAATGGTCCGCAAGGAGCATCCGCTACTGTGAGGTGCTCAGCTCAGCATTTTAGCTGAGGAATGACTTCCAGTGAGAAAGAACAATGTGGAATGAGAGATGGGTAGTCCTGGCTGCTCTGGCAAGCGGAGAGCCCCCTTTAAAGTCTGTGTCCAATTTCCTGTCAGACTCTGGAATCCTGGTGAGGTTGATGTTCCTTACTTGTTTTACCACAGTTTGCACCAACCTCTGCATAGTGCTGATCTGAAACCACCAAAGAGGGCCTGTAGAGAAGAGGCACTACCTAGGGAAGCATCCCAGTTCAATGTTCTTTCCTGATCTGATCCTCACCGAACCAGTTTTCTAGTGGAATTTTCCTTTTCAGACACCCTGAAACAGCAGTATTGGAAGGTTAATAATACTATGATGTTGGGCTGCTTCCCTTTTCTCTCAAGATATGAGAAGCTGCTCAAGCACTATGGGCAGGGTAGGAAGTAGTTTGCTGCAACTTCTATCAGAGTTTCCCCACTAGGCTGTAACGATGAATGGTGAAAAGTAACCTGCCTTCTGTACAGCACTTCCTCCTTTGCTTTATGTAGATATATCATCTGCAGATCAGTCAGGGCTGGACAGTGAGATAGCCAGATGCTCAAGTTGCTACTGTCTCCTTGAACATTTGTCTGTGGGTTACAAAAGAGAAACTGGGGGAAACCTGTTATCATGAGATACATTACATAAGGCATGCATTAAAAGAGCTAAGGAAGGATTTAATCTTTAAGCCAGTAAATCCTGGAGTAATTTAGGTTGGAAAAGACTTCTGGAGGTCACCTAATCCAATGCCCTTCTCAAAGCAGGTCCAACTAGATCAGGTTGCTTAGTGCCTTGATTCTACAGGAGCTCAGACTAGCTATCAGCTAGTAGCCATAGAGAATTCAGTGTATGGGACCCCACAGTGCAGCAGGGGGAGGGTGTGTGGAATGGATTTCCCCCCCCCCCGGCCGAGAAGGAAACCAACTTGCAAGGAACTGACCGAAGCCCCCATTCCCCCAGTCCCCGCCCCCCTGTGCTGTGATCAGGGGGAGGAAGGGAGTGAAATCATGACTAGATTGAAGTCTGCTAAGGAGGGAGCGGGGTGGGGAGGTAGAGGTGTTTTAAGATCTGGGAAAGGAAAACAGCTCATGAAGTAACCAAGAACCCCATTATTATTTCCTAGTCCCTGCCCCCCCCGTACTGCGAGCAGGGGGGGGGAAGAAGGGAGTAAAATCATGGCTAAAGGGAATTCTGCTTAGAATGGAGGGGTGGGGGGAAGGTGCTACTGAGAACCCCATCGTTCCCCAGTCCCTGCCCCCCCTGTACTGCGAGCGGGGGGGAAGAAGGGAGCAAGGTTCTGATTAAAGTCTGCTAAGAAGGGAGTGGTGGGGGGAACGTGTTTTTAAGATCTGGTTGCATTTGTTTTAAGATTTGATTGCACTCCTGACTCCGGTTCTTCACTGTTCTTTCTAGTGCAGTGTAATAAATTAGAATAGTTCTTTCCTGCCCTGTGTTGAGTCTGTTTCGCCCATATCGTCGCTGATAAAATGATCTCTCCTTGTCCTTATCTTGACTTCTAATCCTCTTAATATATATTTTCTCCCCTCTCCACCTTAGCAGGGGAGCAATAGACTGGTTTTGGTGGGCGTCTGGCCTCCATCCAGGGCTAAACCACCAGAGCTTGGTAAAGTCAAATCCTTTAATAAATTCCAATTTTACAATCTGAGCATAAATGAGAAGCAATACTAGAAAAAGCCTGCATTTGTGTACATGTAGTGGAGTGCATAAAACCCATATCTATCATTGTATGTCTCCTGAAGAGACATGTCAGGTTTTGCTAAATATTAATGTGCTGATGTAAAGACAATGGAGCACCATGCAACCAAAATGTGAAGTCTTACTCATCTCGCTTCAAATCTCTGTCTAAACATACACCTCCAGCCTCTTGGTAGAAGGATAAGAGCCATAAACTGACATTTAGCACGTTTCAAAGGTGTTTTGTATTTCTGTAGCCATGCAAAGCATGTGCAGAGCGTTATGAATGCTGTTCCCAAAGCTAGAGCTGAAAGGAAGGGCAGAATCTCTTCACCCATGAGAAAACCTACTGGAAACAGTTTTAAGGCTTGTGTACCTACATTTATCCTCCCCAAAAACCATGAGAAAATAGAGCACCAGATACCAGGAAAGCATCTATATTCCTGTACCAGTGAAAACCAGATTTGGGCGATCTGTTTTTCATGTCTTGATGGAGTTTCCCTATTGTAGTTATTTATCTACTTGGATTGCAGCCTGCCAGTCCCTGAAGGGAGCTTATAAGCAGGAGGAGATTCAACTTTTTAAAAGGAGAGACAATGGCAGGACAAGGGGGATGGATTAAAGCTAAAGGAAGGAAGGGTTAGATTAGATATTAGGGGGAAGTTTTTTACAGAAAGAGTGGTGAGGGGCTGGAACAGGCTGCCCAGAGAGGGGGTGGGTGCCCCATCCCTGGAAGTCTTCGAGGCCAGGTTGGATGGGGCCCTGGGCAACCCAGGCCTGAGGTTGGTGTCCCTGCTTGTGGCAGGGGGGTTGGAGCTCTGTGATCCTTGGGGTCCCTTCCAACCCATGCCATTCTATGATTCTATGATTCTTGGAGCAATCAAAAGCTGTGCTGAGACCACCTCTGACCACTCTTAGCAGCGGAACAAGCAGCTGATGTCACTTGCTGGCTGTACCAGCTTGCTCTTAGCAAACCAGTAATCCAAACCCCATCTTGGAGCAGGACAAGCCAGCAATCTCTTCACTGTGCTGCCTGTTGGGACTTTATAAGGAGAAGAGTTGAGTCTGGTAGCTACTTGTTGTTCTGTAGCAGGGAAAGAGCCGGGCTGATCGATCTGATGACAAGTTCAAGTGTCTGAGCAATCACTGGGCTCAGAAAGGGAAAAGAAAGTTTTCAGTGGAGCCTTTGAAATAAACAAATGGGAATAAAAAGTCGAGGAGAGAGACGAGGACCTTGCTTGTCAGAATCATTTCAGCATCATTTACATCACGTGAGCTTCTGCTGGTCTACCTCAGTGTTTTACAGCAGGAAACTCTCATGCTCCCAGGATCAAAAAACATTGGCATGGCCTTCCACATCTGCATCGTGCTTATAGCCATCTGCAGAGAGATTTTAGTCAAGATTAGACATACAGCTTATTCCATTATCCTGGAACAAAAATAGGAGACTCAAACCACTAAAAACAGCTCTTCTATTGCCGTTTCTCCATTAAGCAATTGGTATGGTTTATCCCAAAGACAGATGCATTTTAATGATGAGTAAAATCCCCTCCACACTCCTTAGTTCACAAGAGGGACAGTAAATGAATTACTTTTCACAAAACATAACACAAACCTCAGATAAGGCAATAAAAGCAATTCTCCCCTCCCCTTTTTTCAAGTGACTTCAGTGTGAGTGGCTTTAAAATTACTTGCATCATCTGCTTTTACCTGGGTTTCTCCTGTTGATTCAAACCACAGTGGAGATCTTGCATTGAGCCAGCATTTTCCACAGGGAGATCGGTGGGGTTGCAAGAAATGGAGTGCTGAATGAAAAGGGAGCAAGGGGAAGTACAGATCTCCCTTGTGGTGGGAGCTGATGATCCCAGAACAAAATGCCTGCTGGCTGCACAAGAAGTAGTTCAAAAGAACAGGTAGCAGACAGTGTTCCTGCTCCAGTGAATGCAAGTGGATCAGACCAGGCGTATGGAATTAGCATAACACTGACTATAAATAGATTTATCTGGGCCAGAGTAAATCTCAGCTTTTTTGACCAGGACGACGAGTCACCTCTAAATAAAGCACATCCTTGCTGCATTCAACCACAAAGAACTGCTTCAGCCTAAACCAGCATCCTCAGGGCTGGTGGGAGGAAGCTAGAGCAGGTCCTATCACAAGGCCAGGGACACTTGCCAAGCACTTGGCTTCCCATTGCCTGGCTGCAGAACAGGTTGATCACGCTGAGGACACAGAGCTGTAACAGGCTCTGCAAAGCAAAGCTGAACCAACCTCTGTCACCTGAGCTCCCAGGAGGAGCACAAACAAGCAGACTTGGCTTCTTAAAGGCTGGTGGCAGCCATGCTCTCATGGCCCAGCAGGTCATGGTGACCTTGCATTGTGGCAAATTGTAGGCATCAAGGGCCAAGCAAAGGTAGCACCTCACTGACCAAGCCCTCCACACTCACGTCCCTCCAAACACAAACTCTTCTTAGGTTCTTCCCCCTCCCCACAGCCAGCCTTCCCTCTGGCTGGTGGGCCATCTCCTGGCAGGGTCAGTAGGTGCAGGTGAAGCCAGCTGAGAGCTCTGTCCAGGGTGACACTGGGGGTGGTTTAACTCTCTGCTGCTAAAGGTTTTTAATGATTTCGTTACAGGGGAGGAAATGGGGGTGTGGAAGGAAATTAAGAATATAGATATATGTGTATATATGTGTTTCCTTGGAAGAGGGAAAGACATTTAGTTGCTCTGACCCTCAGTTTCCCTCCATTCTTTGGACTTCTCCCAGCCAAAGTGGAGGTTTGGGTTGGTGCTCACCTTATGGCTGGTTTTACTGGTTCCCCATTCCCCTTTCGCAGCCTCCTGGCCCATCCTAGTGTTTGGCCTCTTGCAAGGTCTCCCTTGATGTTATGGTTTTCTTCTGATTTATGGTTTCCTGTGGGCTCAGAGGAATTTGAGGCAGGAGTTGTGTTCCTCTCTGTCACTTCTGAGCACAAAGGGAAACAGAGATTGGTAGCAACAGGTCTTGGGTTTTGTGGAGGTTTGCAGGCTGATAGCAGAGCTTTAGGAAGGATCAGAGCTACCTTGTGGTGATGGGGCTGAGACTCACTGCCTTGCTGAAGTGCTGAAGACACAGTGAGCCACAGGCCAGGCATTGTTCCTGTTTAGCAATACCATAGACATGGATTCTATCAAATCCAAAGAGCAGCCATCTATTTCTTGTTCCAGATGATTTTTATTTTAGATAGTCTGAATGTGCAGAAAGGCTCCCCAAAATAGAGCAAAGGCCATGGTTAAGACGTGGCAGGCAAGCAGAGTGAACTTCTGCTGCAGAGCCCGAGAGTAAACTAGTCACTGCACAAAGAGAGCCTTAGAAATGGGAAGATAAAGAACACAACAACCAGGATGCTGTGTATTATTCCTGCATGTCCTCCAGCAATAAAAGGTGGGTTTGTAGTGCCATTGGATCACCCCTGTGTCTGGGATGGAGGCAGAGTCCTGTTAGAGCATTAGTCTCCAGGATGGTTCAGAGTATGAACTGCCAGATCAAAGCCCCTCTGGTTTTGGGTTGAGTGGGAGTATGACTTCAGTGCCTTTTGGGTTGGTTGGTGTCTCACCATCACCAGTTCAGAGGAGGGTTTGTCAGTTGTTTTCCAAGTCAGGCTGTGTGATCTCAGTTATTGAGAATCCAGGGCCATGGCTTGGCCTTGACTCAACCTCAGATCCAAACCAGGCACTCCTCCTCACGTGAACACTGCCTTCTTGGCCTGTTTCTCCCCTGGACACCTCATTTGGGGCTCTGCATTCTCATCTTCCCTTCAGAGTGATAGGACATCGGCAGCATGGAGGACACTGACAAGATCTCTACAGTTACATACCTCTGTCAGTCAGACCTGTTGGGACTCGCTGCCTTTTGGGCAAGTGAGGGCAAGACTTGGACACAGGGGTCTTCATAGACTTCTCAATGAGCTGTCCATAGATCAGGCTCTCTAGGCACAACCTGCTTGTGATTAGAGACTGTGAACTCTTCTGTTGCACCACTCACCATGCTCAGTGCAGCTCAGGAAGTGTGGTAGATGTCTGAACACCATCTCTGGCCTGGCACGTGGTTATCCTGTGGCTCGCTGTCGTATGGCCATCATGATTAACACCACAGGTGGATATCCGGCTTGTAGTTCTATCTTGCCAGCAGCTTGTACCAGCTGAAGGCAGATGTGGCTTTAACTCAGTGTCCAGTTACAGTCCCATTCTTGGAACAAGGCGCACGGTGCAGTATTTCCTTTGTTAATCTGCCTAGTGAATCTGTTTTGAGTCACATTTATGTGACAGGCAGTGTGAAGGACTGGGTGAGGAGGGATCAGGCGGATCATTTCTGTTCTTGGTTTGAGTGTTGACCTTTTATTTTGACTTCCTTGGGTCACATTACGCCTCCTGTGCCTCTCTTCTCTTGCTCTTTGCCTGCCTTACCATCTTAAACTCAGTGCAGGTGGGACAGTCTCTTTCTGTGACATGGTATAACATCAAATACATCAGGGTTTCAGGTCGCTTGGAGAATACAGTTGCTGCTGCCAGTAATGCCAACAATAGCACCCTTTTCTTTCCTTATTTTTTCTATGGGTGTGGCTTCAGTATGTATTTTGTAAGCGTTCAGTAGTAGCCAAAATGAGTACAGAAAAACATAGCCTGTGGCTTGACTAGTCATGTAAAGATATTAATAACCACGCACACAAAGGAAATGATTAAGGAATAGGCAGTGTTCCTAATTGAATGCTTCTTCCCCATTCATGGGAGGAAGGGTGTGAAATCTTTCTTATGCTTGCCAGCTCTTATTACAGAAATCAGCCATTAGCCCCATTTGTGCGACAGGTTGGTCTGCAATGCGGAGCCGGTTCACAGGGCAGGGCTGGGCTTTCTCCAGAGCTGTGTGAGGAGCTTGGAGGGCAGGTTTGCAGGAATTTCTGTCTTCTTTTCCCAGTTTTATTTCTGAAGTGGAATGGGCTGAAAAAAACGGGTCAAAGAAACCCCTGTGGTATGAAATTCCAAAGTAATTTTTCATTAGGGAACTGCTGTTCCTTTTCCAGCTGGGTTCAGATCCTCTTGAAGTCACAGAATCACAGAATTGTAGGGGTTGGGAAGGACCTCAAGAGCTCATTGGGTCCAAGTCAGAGGAGCCTAGTCTAAAAGTGGTGGAAGAAGAATGTACTAGTCTATCTTCTCCTTCCACCATGGAATATTCCCAGTCTCGACATCATCCCACAAAATATTTCACTCTGATAAATCAGCATTTCCCCAAAGCCAAGGCATTCTTTCAGAAAATCCTTCTTTTATCCAGAAAATTCCCAGGCAGCTCTACATTTAATGCAACACTTCACAAATCCTGTGCCATCCCAGGCTGCAGAGCAGTGAGTTAGCTCTCAGTGATTGCATAAGCAAAGCCTTTGATGTGTAATCACTCCTACTCAGCCCTGAGCAGGAGAACCCGTTTCACAGGGAAAGCAGGAGTTTGTTAAAACACATCAGTTCTATCCAGTGCTTTTCAGAAGTTTCTTCCTCCTTTGCTGTCAGATTACTGCATCCCTGTATTATCCAAACTTTTAAAATAAGCATTACAGGCTTCTTCCTACAGTTCTTTCTTAGATAGGGAATTAATCTCATTTTAAACTTAAATCCTAATATTGAGTAGACACAGGCTGAAGTATAAAAATAACCTATAAAATCAATGGCAAAGGTAATTTTAGCAAGTTCTGCTGGATTCTACACTGAAATAGAGCAGAGCCTGCTGATGAGGTGGTGATGGCATGATGTGGAAGCAGAGGGTCATGTTGGTGTCTTGCTGGTGCCCTTCAGGATAGGTATCTGGGGATACAGAAGGATGCACCCTGTGCACCGTGAGGCTAAAAGCACTGAGTAACTCGAGGCTTTTGGTCATCAAAGTGTATCCTCATGCAAAGGTCAGTGTGTTTAGAGAGTTTGAAAAGTTTGAGTGAAACCAAATTAAACAGCATTGGACCAAATGAGAGCGTTAAAATTTGCCGTTGTAGATCAGTGTAAGTCCCAGTGGCTTCTGCAGCCCTGATTAAATACCAGGCTAGGTTTTGGTTGTTTACATTTGTGGAAGTTTGCTGAATTTACTGGGCTGGTAGAAATGGAGGAGAGTTAGGCTAGTGGGGGTGGAAGTAAATGTCCTAAAAGAAAGCCAGAACATTCACAAAAACAAGTCTCATTCAGTCTTGAGTTTGCTTTGTGGTTTCCCTGTGAATCAGAGAAGAAAAAGGGAGTGGGAGGAGGGGAGAGAAAAGATGTCCAGAACCCAATCCAAAACCAACCCCCTTCTCTCCCTGCAGCCAGTATCTCTCATATAAGACATTTGTTTCTTCTGGCAATAGGAGGAAACCTTTCCAGACATTGTCCTCCAAGAACTGCTCAGTATTTGCAGTTAAAAGGGCAGTGCACATGTAAATATGCATGCACTAAGGAAGAAAGAGAAGAAAGAATAACTGTTGTCATAACAGAAAAGACAGGTTGTTTTATTTTTTTGGCCCCAAGAGTTCGTGCTGCATCAGATAGGAGGCTTGATTTCATGGAGCACTTCCTGATCTGCAGGGCTTTAAGAGCCTAAAGCACCAGACCCCCTCGGTTCACTCCCGCTGTGACCCTGATTTCTCTGTAGATGGATGAGGACTCATTTCTTAACGCTTTAGGGCAGCACATGTATCCCTGAGTCCCAAAAACATTGGATAAGAAGAGCAATTGTTTTCTTATCTGTCTTCATGAATCAGTAACAACATTTCTTCCCACTCTTACCACAAGAGGCCAAGATAATTTCTTAATCCCCATCCTACTTCTTCAGCCTCTGCAGGGAGGATGGAGCTTCTGGCACTGAAATGATTTTCCTTGCAGCGGGTGCTGCCTGCAAGCTGTTCTTTGGTGCCAGATCAGAGCCTATCCAGGAAATACCTTGAGCCACCCAACCAGTGTATAACGTTCGTTCGTACAGGGCACGTTGAACTTGAGGAGAAACTTGGCTAATCCTGTTGTTCTGAGCACGTGGAGCAGGGCTTGATGAGGGCTGAGATGACGCAGCTTGAGCGTGTTCCCCAAAGGATTCACGTTAGAAGCAAAGTGTGGGCTGGTGCCCATGGAGCTGGCGATGTTGCATGTCTTGAGACTTTCATGTCAAGGCTGGGGACTACTCCAGAAAATGAGCTTTCAGCCAGGACCGTTTTTTAAATGGCCTATGTGACCTTAGGAGCAGTCAGAAGAGCCTTCTTAGCTTTTAATCCAGCAAACTGCACCGTATGAAGTGTTAGTGCTGTGGGAAGGTTGGGAGGTATTGGGGGACAAACTGTTTTAGCAGATACAAAGGGAAGCTGCTCAGCTAGCACAAAGACACCTAAGGATGTCATACTGCCCGTTACCCCAGGACCTGTGGCATGGCTTGTTTTAAACTGAGCTGTGTGTAAACCGGACAATCGGATTATTTTGGAGGCCACATTAATTAAGAGATTATCCGGTGAAAGTGGTAGGTGCATTCTCTGTCTTAGGTAATGGGATGCTGCTTGTTCTGTGACTGGGACAGAGGTTCAAGGGCCGTGTCTCTGACAGGAGTTTGCCTTGAAACCAGTGCTTTTAACTGGAAGCCTTTGTGCCGAGGGGACTGGCATGTCATGGGGAGGTGAGATGTGGTTAGTTTGGATCCGCTGTGCAGCACGTCTGTCTGCGGCACCTCCCAGCCCCTTGTGTGGTTTTAATGTCAGCTTGACTGTTGTCTTCCATGTGCCGTGGGTCCACCTTTCAGTAAAAGCTGCTGTGCTGGGACTAGCTTGAAGTTTGGTTTTGCTGCGAAGGCAAAGGAGATGTCAAAAGAGCAGTAAGACAGGGAACAGAGAAAAGGGCATCAGGGTTTGTTCCCAGGAGAGCAGATCTGAGCATCACTGCTCTCAGGGGCAGAAGAGAAGAGGAGAAGAGATTTGCAGACTGCATGTCAGTGAATTCCCACCTCGTTTTGCCATTGATTTTGATTGTTATGTTTATTCCAGCAGCTTTCTTCAGATTTCCCTATTCTGCTGGTATGACAGCCTCCCTTATGGGAGGGTTTGGGCAGCAGGGCCAAAGGCACTTGAACCACGGGGTGGTTCTTTTCCCAAATGACTCAGCAGGAAACACTTTCTAAAGGCTGGTCACAAGTGGCACAGCCAGAAGTGCCAAACACTGGCTACCTCTTGCATGCCGGACTCCTTTTGGGTCCGCAGGGGAGAATTACGGGGGTGCTGCCAGGTCTTCTGTCAGAGCAGGGCCGACTGCAGGCTCAGGTCGGGGCAAGAGCTGGGAGCATCACCCCTGCTCATGGAGCTGCACTGGCCCCAGCGCTGGGCCAGGAAATGTAGAGCAAAACTCCAGCTCTGAAAAGGCCAGGGAGGCTCTGCTTTGGCAGAGGGTTAGGAAATCTCACAGAGCGGGGAGAATTGCAGAGAGGCGGCCAAGGCGAACACGGGCCCAGTGTTGGGGCACACAATGGAGTTCCTGTGGCGGCGGCCACAAGGGACGGCTTTGTCTGTGGCCCCCAGTGGGCCCGAGCTCCACGTGCAGAGCCATTAGCTGCTAATGAGTTCCAAATTCACCGGCAAGGCAGAGGACAAGCAGCAATCAGTGCGAGATGATACTGTGCCTGCAGAATAGGCCCTGTGTGGTTGTCTGTTCTGGGCCTAATGGGAACAAGAGATGAAGTGTGTGCGCGCGCGCGTGTGTGTGTGTTTGTGTTTAGGAGGTCAGGGTGACATTTATCACTGCCATTGCAGCAAAGGGACACCTGCCACTGGCAAATCGGACCGTTTGCCTTGCTCTGCATTCGTGTGTGGATCTTTCTTGCCACAGACCCTCTTTCTTTTGGCACTTTGGATGCTGTTAAGGCATGAGAAGGGTTCAGAGCCAGGCCAGGCGCACCATCCGTGCCTGTGGTTCTGAGCCATGAAGAGGCACGGGAGGTGATCCAGTGAGACCCAATGGCAAAACCCTTTGGCTGCAAGGGTGCAGAACCAGTGCTGAGGGCTAGGTACCCAGCCAGTGTATATCAGCAGTTCCTAGGTGGTGTAAATCAGCAATGCTCCACAGTTCCTAGGCGCTGTAAATCAGCAGAGTGTCACACCAACTTCGTATGAACTGAAACTCTGCTCCTGAGACACAGCAAAAGCACTTTTTCCCTGCTTCCTTCCACTTCCCTTTGCTCATCTACCCATGCCCTCTGCACCATTTTCCTGGCCCTGACTTGTTGCATCTCCTCTTACTGCTAATGTGTCTTTTCCCTGCACTGTTCTCTGGCTCCCATCAGACTTTCTGAAATGCCTTTGTATTCCAGCTCTCAGTTTTAAAACCAGCAGGCTCTGCATCTTCTGCCAAGCTGTGTGTGCGCATTGTGGTTCTCCATGTGTGTGGGAGACTGAGTATTTAGGAGTAAAACAAAGTTTTCTCTGCAGCAATAACCATGACAGACTAAACAAAATCTTGCACACATCTGCAGTCCAGCTAATTCTGGTTCGAGGCAGAAAGCTTGTGCAGCATAGCAGAGGCCACCTAACATCTGTGGGTCGTGCTTTTTTTCCCAAAACAACTTTTGCTGTGGAATTCTAGTGCTGAGTCTACCTGCTGCTCTGCACTGTTGCCAGCAAGGTGCAAGGTTGCACCATCTTGCATAAACCAGCTTGATTTTCTAACCCAAGTCCTGTTTGATCCCTACTGAGGCCAGAAGATTTTCCTTTATGTTTTTTTGCTATGAATTTTATATAGAACAGGGACAAGGTATGCAACCTGCATTTTCAGCCACTTGTGCAGGGGACCATTTGGGATGTGATTTAAGTCTCCATTTCACTGGTAGACATATAACAGTCAATTCTGCAATTCATCACCCTCCTGCTAACACTATACGTGCCAATTCTGCATGTGTCCTCCCCTCCTGGCTTAGCATGAAGGACGGTATTTGTGTCAGGAGTGGGGGTTGTGTGTCATGCTGTAGGAGATCCACCCTGTCTGCTTTCACTTGGTGGCCAAATTCACCTCTCATGCCAGGTTGCTGAGGATTAGGCATTGATAATTAGTGATTTATTTATTTTTTTAAAGATGCAGCTTCTGGTAACCAGTGATAACATGGAACACAGAGAAATCAAAGACATAAGGATTCCATAGCAAAACCAAGTAGCCACAGAGAAATACAAAGGATTTTGTGTTTCTTATTTTAAAATATGTCATGTGTTGTAAAGTTGTGTCTTCTGGAGTCACAGGGCAAAGCAGTTCCATGGAAAGGACATCTGTGGTGTCCTTGCATTAGGCACTACCAGAAATGAGAGAGACATGGTAGTCATGCAGACCTCCAGAATACCTCCTCCTCGGTTTTGTGCCTGGCTTTGCTGGTTGGTTGGTTGGTTGCATAAAAGCATGGTGAAGATATTTTTATTTAGAGAAATTTAGCAGTTTGACCCTCTGTGGTTTAGGGGAACAGCTGGTTTCCTCCTTTGATGTAGGCTAGCCTGGGATGCTCAGCTGGGATGGAAACACTTGCTTTGGGGCTGGCATTTCTGTGGGGCTCCAGGTTGGTGGAGCTCTCATGCTCTGCACCGAGTTGCTCCTTAACCTGAAGTAATGCAGATGGAGCAAGCTTACAGAAAACTTTGAATGCTTCACCTACCCAGCTTGGCAAGAAGCTTTCCCTGTCTACTGTCTCTCATCCCTGGGACAGCAAGGCACCCAGGGGTTTAAGTGTAGCAGCATGTAAGATTAACTCCCTAGTTTATTCCTTGCTGGGCATATCTCTGGATCTACTTCATCCTACTAGTTAGACCAGTGCAGCTGGTTTTACAAAGACATTTCCTCACTTCTGATTCCTGCTCCCATTTAGCAAGCTGGGTGAAGCATGTCCTTAGCACTAGGCAGATATGTGAAATCCTGATGAATTTGGTGGGAGAGACAGGTTTAAAATCAAGTATCTGCTTGAGGACTTTGCATGTGCACGCCCTTTAAAGCCCAGCTGGTTCTCCTGTAAGCCTTGGTGATGTTAACCCACCTTTAGTGGATTTCTCTCTGGCTGTTATACCAGAGCACGAGACAGTGCCCTGGGAGTAAGTACTCTCACAGCTGACACTGAAGTGCTGTGTAAGCATATGTGATCATTTATTCTCCCTGCCTCAGTCTTCCCATATGGAACATGAGGCCGTCAGCCTTCACTGACCTGAGGAGAAGCCATGTGGTGGGATCTCAAGTGTCAAAAGCCAAATTTCTCCTCAGAGAGTCCCTCTCCTCCAGGTATCATGGTGCTAATCCCATCACTTGCCTCTGCCTGGTGGGTTTTATTGCTCCCAGAGCCAGCCTACACCAAGAACTGTGCTGTCTGGGGAAGCAGCTCCATGGACACTCAATGGGGAGCCGTGCAGACAAGGCAAGCATGTCCTGGTGCTGTGAAGACCAGTATCTCATGGGATTTCAGCACCAGAAGCCAGTTCCTTATACAGACAGAAATCAGGAAGGAAATTGATGTTTTCTAGCAAAATTCGACTTTTCTCTCTAACCTGATTAAGCAGTTTGGAGTATGTCACTAGAGACCTGTCCAGATGAGCTGCTTTGTCCTGTGCTGTACTCCTGAGTGTAACCTAAGACCTAGCTGTCAGCCCTTTGGACCTTTCACTCCTGGCTGTTTGCAAGCCAGCAGCCTTGTCTTGGTCAGCACAATGGAGCCATGGAGTCTACACCCCACTCTGAAGCCCCACTGCCTGTTCCCATGCATGCTGACCATTCAGAATTGAGCTAGGACTCCACATTTTGGCTGCTGTGAAGGACTAAGCTCCCCCTTGCTGCCCTGTGCCCTGCTGTTGGGGGCTATTGCACCAAAGACATGAGAAGCTGGAAGTTCATACATTTAGCAGGGATGGTAGACATGGTTTAAAACCCCCTGATTTAATGAGGGGATGGAAAATGGGTAAAAATTCTCACTGTCAAGATGATTAGCAATATGTGAGTGACCCTACCTACAGTCAGACATGGTAAGATGAGGCACACCCTAGCTCATACTGTACCTGTTCGCTGTTGGGGTTGAGAAGGAGCTCTTTTCTCCTCTTCTTCACTGACAGTTGAGCTGATGTGTTACAAGAATTTCTTCCACTCACAGAGAGGTCCATGTTGGCATCATGGGACTGGTCTTTGCCACCATGCATAGTGATCCTGATGCTCACCCTGTTCTGCAAGGAGTCACCTAGGATTTGCAAGCAACACTGCCCTTTCCTGGATGGATGCTGAAGTGCCATGGGGTGTTTCACACATTCTGCTTCCACTCAAGCAGCAGAGACCTCAGTTGGGGGATGGAAAAAGAGGGAATAACCTTTGGTCTGGTCTTGCCAAGGCTTTGAAACACTGAGTGGCAGTAGGAAAGGGACAGCTCTGAAACTAAAGGCATATATTCTCTACTTAGGTGAATGCTGCCGATTTGAAAGCCAGAGAGCAAAAGGCATCACATGTGCCACTTTCCAGCATAATTACTCAAAATCTAGGTCAGTGTTTGCACTGTGTCGAGCGTTTCTGCTTGGGAAGGCTATTGACTTGTCAGCACTGGGGGTGTGTTAATAAATCTCTGGCAATATTAGTAGTAATCTGTGCACAGTATCTTTGATCTGATGGTCTTTGAATGTGGCACAGTTGTCATTAAGTGGAATTCACAGTTCAGCTTTGTGAAAGCAGCTCCATTTTACAGATGGGGAAGCCAAGGCAGGGAGTGATTACGAACTATTTTTGATGACATGACTGAGGCATTGCCAGAGGTAAGGGTACAACCCAGGGGCACTGGCTCCCAGACTCCTGCTCCAGTCACTAGACAGCTCTCTCCCCACCCTTGGAATATGGTATTCCAGGGCTTTAACTCCAGCTGCAGCCAGACGTCTCTGCTGAGCTGGAAGCACAGCAGTGATATACATACCAAAGAACCAGATAAACATTTACTTTTCCTTTGTGCAGAGTGCTGCAGCCGGCAGGGACTGCAAGAGCTCCCCCAACTCTGCACACAGGCAGGAGGCAGGGAGCTTGCAGGGAGGGATAAAAGGGGATAAATAGCAAGGGGGAAAGGGCGAAAGCTGTGTTTCCCAAGAACCTTGAAGGAAGCCAAGCTCAGGAGCAGGTAGCAGATTGAGGGGCTGATGGAGAGGTGTTTTCTCTGACGTTGCTTTCTCCTGATCCATCAGTAAACCCAGGAACCCTCACAAGGGTGAGAAAGGTGGATTTCATCCTCCTGCTGCTAAGTCCAGCATGTTGCCATTCATCCCCAGCCAGAAGTGAAGCTTGCACTTTGAGATCTTGCTGCTCTGAAGTAGAATTTAAGCATTACTGATGACTACTGAAGTCATTGGTCTTCTACCCAACTGAGTTTTAATCTAGTTTGTCCTGGTCATGGTGTTGACAAAAGAACACTAGACCAGGGCGTAAGGGAGTCAGCATCAGCTGAACTGGTTCCTCTCTGGAAGAAAAGAGGGACCTGTGAACAACAGCTGAGGACAGCACTGCTCCTGTGCTGGGACTAACTCCTACACATCAGACTCAAGACTATGAAGCCAGCTCCTCTCAGGAAACTTAAACTCAGGCAACAACTAAATACTGATATGGTGGATCCGACTTTGCTTAGTTGTAGGCAGGGTGTGCAGTTAGCTGGGCTGCTCCTGGTTTTGGTGCTCTCATGAGCTGCAGTAGAGGAAGAGCTAAGGATCATCCTGCACAAGACTGGTGGAAGTGTTTTTGTGGTGGGAATGTTTTTGTGGTTAGAAAGCAAGAGAGCTTGGAAGAAGTGATGGCTACTGATTTTTAAACAGATGTTCTTCCTGGCTCCTGGTTGGTTTCACTCTCCATCATCACTGTGCTCAGTTCTAGGTTGACTCTTCCAATGGGACTTAGTTTAAGACTGGGATCAGGGTTCAGGAAATGTACTTCTTTGCTTCTAAAGTTCAGCAAGATGAATCCCTTTTTTCGTGCCTTAATTTTCCCAACTAAGCTGTATGACATGTGTGAGCATATAAGGCTCCATACATGTTTTCAGAGAGCCTTTGGTTTCAGGGATGGCTGGCACTGATGGGGGATCATATGTTATCATCCAGAGCCCCTTCTCAGATCCCTCTGGGGGTGCTCCCATAGGATTGTGCTCGTTGAGCCTCACAGAACCAGCACCAACAAGACGATTCAAATCTCCAGCAATTTAACAAGCTCTGTGTGCATCTGCAGTGGCAGCTTCCTGGCATGGCAGCTCCTCTGCCTTGACATGAGAGCTACAAACCCACTGCAGCCTTCAGAGAGCATCTCACCTACAGCCTCCCCACTTTCCAGCCCACGCTCCAGCTGAGGTGGGATGCTGAACTGGTGTTTGATGGCACTGTCCTTAGAACGTACATCTCCAACACTATTCAGTTTGTGTTCCTCAGAAACCTTTGGCTTTGCTGAAGGATCTTGCAGCTGGTCCTTGGCAATTGCATTTGCTATTTCCAAATGCAAAAAGCCATGCAAATCGAGCTCTCCTTTTGAACGGGAAGCCCTAGCAATTGCAGGATCCGGTTGTCATGGATATTGTCACCATGGAGCGGTTGCCATGGCGCTGTCTGCTCGCATTGACAGAGAGATGCAAAGTGCACTTAGGCTTTTGAAGAAAGGAGGAAGAACAGTGGATACTAGAGGGCACAGAAGCTTTCAGATAGGTGTTTAGAGAGGTTAATAGCTACTTTGTTTTAGGGTTTTGCTGACTCTGCTGTCTGTCTGTGCCGGGTTCCTTATTTTGCTCTTTTGCATCTTACAGTAACAGCCAACAAAAGGGAGTGAGTCTGATGTACTCGCTGTGCATCCACAGCAGCATTTCACCATGCTGGGAGAAAAGCAGCACTTTTCTCTCCTGCCAAAAAATATCAAAGACTGACCATTAATAATCAGTGCCTGGCTTTCACCCCATCTCAGTTTAAACCTCCAGAAATTCAGTCTCTTGCAGAAGATGAGAATACAGAGGTGGAACTAAACATCCCATCTTCCCCCATTGGCCCCGTTTCCTTGAAGGAACACGCTCACCTTATTTTAATTTCTAGTGTGTGCTCCTTTGGAAGGTACTTTGGCAGCTGTTAGTGACCTTGTCAGGCTGCTGATGGTTCTGGAAGCAGGAGTTGAATGAGAAACGGTTTGTGTCTGTGCCAAACATCCTCGTCTAGTTCAGGGCAGGGCTAATCTCACCAAGGCAAATGCTGGTTTCACTTCATTTCAAATAAAACACAGCCAGATTTAATAAATAATAACAATAACTCTGCTCTGCACACCTACAGCTCCTGACTCTCAGAACGTTTTGCCACGACTATTTATTAAATCCTCTGAATGCTCCTGCGAGAAAGACTCATTTTTCTCACTCTTTTATTAGTGCTAATGGGTCACAGAGGCTGTGATAAGGGGTCTCCCAAGGATGCTGTGACCATCAGGAATAGGATCCAGGAGTTCCTGTTCCTATCCTGAGCCTGGGAAAGGACATGCCTCCCTGTCCGGCAGCATCAAGCTGAGGGAGGCCCTGAGCATCCCTGTAGTGCCATGTAGCGTAGGGCCCTCAGCAGCCTGATTGGGAACTATATGAAACAGAGATCTGAACGCCCCGGGTGGCTAAATAACAATGGCTTTGATGGGAATATGCCAGCGGCTCACTTCCAAACGCATTAGGCTCACGAGGCAGTCCTTTTCCTGGCCATGGAAGATGTTTCTGTGGAGGAGTCACTGCAGGGCATGGATTTAACTATTGAACTGGGTTTGAGAGTTGGTTTTGGTGCAGCTAGAGAGGGAGGTTCCACACATGTGTGCCCACAGTCATTCCTGGCAATCCTAGGGATTACCCAGCCCACTCAGCATGTTGATCAGGTAGAGCCCATGGTATGAAAGCATACCGTGGATGTGGTGCTCCTGTTCCACGTGTGACTCAGCCAAGGCAAGGGAAATTTGAAGCGGAGCAAGCCTGGTGCATCCGAGCCAGCAGCTGGGAACAGCTGGTGTGCAGGTGGGGCTCCCTTCAGAGTTCAAGGGCTACAGCTTCTCCTGCTCTCCAACTGGGGGAGAACGCTACGCACAGCAGTACAGATGGCTCGTAAGGGAGTGGTAACACGATGTAGCAGTTAAATCACATGTGTAAGAGTCACAAATCAGCCTGAGTTAGAATTGGCACCAGTGGAGGTAGAGGGAGGGAGGGAGGGAGGCTCTCCGGAAACATTCCTGCTCCCACTGAGCTAAGGGGGTTGGACATCTCCACGTTGGCTGTGCTGGGAGTTGGCTTGGACCCCACGCGTCCTGCTGATACTGCTCGGAGCAGGATCAGCTCATGCGGTGCAGAGTTGTGTGACCCCAAAGAGATGTACCTACATTTGGTGGGTGCTTCTGAAAGCAAGACCTCCAAGGTGCTTATTACATGCTTGGCTGCATAAAACGCAGCTTTTTTTGTAGATGGTGAAATAGCCTTTGCATATAAATGTGCCTTAAGGACAAATAAGCTCTTTACTTGACCAGTTTAACAAGCTGTAGTCTGGTGACTGCATGAACAAAGCAACACCGTGGTTTTCTAATCTTCAATACTGAAAAAACTCCAACCCTTAGTCTTTGTAACCTCGTGCCTCAGTTTCCCTGCCAGAAAAATGAGGAAAACCAAACGCCCTTTCCAAGGAAAGAAAAAGGGGTATGTTTAATTAAGCCAGCTTTGTGAGATGCTTTGACAGCTGCAAGAATAAGTGGTTGCTATTATAGCAGCTAATAATTTGGAATTACATTTTATGTTCTTTTAGTTCTCTTCTTCGTATAGTTGCCAGAGGTAACCAAGAATTTCTAGGTCATTTTATTACTTTTTAATACCTAGTTCGGCGTTGGCTTTTGGCTGTGCTTGCCTTCATGCAGAACACGTGTGTGTTGGTGTCTGAGGCACTCAGTGAACAAAACATGTCCAGAAACCCATGGCTGTTACTTCACCAGGAAGAAAAAGAAATGTGAAAAATGCAGACAGGACTCTCTGGGAAACGTCTGTTGGTCACGTCTGAGCTGGTTGGTGACGTGATATTGCTTAATGATAAGGTCTTATTAACCGAATGCATGGCCATTCACAGAGTCACAGAACTGTAGGGGTTGGAAGGCATCTCCAGAGCTCATCAAGTCCAACCCCCTGCCAAAGCAGGGTCCCTAGGACAGGGCACACAGGTCGGCGTCCAGACGGGGCTGGAATATCTCCAGGGAAGGAGACTCCACACCCCCTGGGCAGCCTGTTCCAGTGATTCTTTGCTGTAGTCAGCTTGTCACCTGAGGATCCCCCAGAGCTTGCCAAACATGGATTAATCACTGAGTCTGTGTCATTGTGTGTTTGCACACTTAGCAATGGGGAAGTCAAGGCTAAGCGATGACGAGTTAGGTGGCAGCTAATAACAGCTTTGCTAGGCTTGTTCATTGCTCGAGCCACCAGGAACCGTCTCTTTGGTAAGACTGTTACTCAGCAGAGTCAGAAGCAAAGGGTGACTGGTGATAATCTAACTACTGAAGGGGCCTGTCACAGCCAGCGTCCCTGCATCAGGGTGTCGTTTCCCCTCTGGTTTCATCTGTTCTCCTCTACCAGCTCTGTCCTAACTGCACTCCAAGCACAGCTTATAAACTGCCGTTCTAGGCACCCACACAGCTATGCTCGGTCTGTAGTGATGCTGCTGACATGGTTCCTGCGTCGGTGTGCCAGTGGGACTTTCTGGCTTTGATCACTTTTTGGGTGTGGGCGATCATTCTCTTGGTGCTTGGCTAGGACAGTCTGATGGATGTTTGTAGCAAGGCAGATGAGTTCTTGCCACAGACCCAGTTGTCTGATAGCAGCATAGCTTATTATTCCCGTCCCCATGGGGTATAAAAACGCTTCTGGGAAGATTTTTGTCACATATAGATCATGCTTCTGAATTGCTTCTTTAAAGGACAAAGAAAAATCCACAATGGAAAACCCTGTGGACTGTGGGGAATTGCTGATTTCTCTGAGCAAGGAAACTCAAGCATCTTCTCTTTAGTTGGAAGGGCTCTGCTTTGCACTGAATGACTAGCAGATGAGGTCGTGGATTGTTTTTCCTCCCCTCATGACGGAAATAGCCCAAGGCCTGGAAAAGCATTAGCAGGAAGAGCACAGCATCAGGAAACACAAAGGGCACCAAGCCAGGACATGACTACACAGCTTTTGGCTGCCCAGCAATTGGGACATTGCTTTTTTGGGTGAAGGGATTCAATTCCCTCCTGTCAGAAATCACTTGGTTTCCTGGCCAGATGCCTCCGGCTGGGTGAGCACACGAGCCTGAAGTGCTGAGCAACCCGGCACATGCACTACAGCTGCTGCCTGTGCCTGGGGTTTGCACCAGAAGCCACGACTGCTGTGGACCTGGCAGGTTCAGTAGGGATCATATGCAGCACTTGTCGTGCCTGTGCTTCCGACTCCGGCCTTCCGTCGGGATTGAGCAGCGGAGCTCGGCAGTGCTGAGGTGGCATTACTCATCCCCGTGGAGTTATTCCAGGTTCTCAGCTTGCTTGTGTAACTCAAAGGGTTTTGCCTTCTATCTGTGACACAATGTGGGAGGGTTTAAATTGGGGAATGAAACTGGTGGAGGATTTAGCCCAGTGCCTGGGCCCTGCAGCGAGGAGTTGCACTGAAACCTCTTACTTCTCTAGGGAAGCATGTTCAGTGGTCTGTGGATCTACATCAGTGAGCAGTAAGGACATGTTGAACCCCAAAAGCCCAGGGATGTACTTAGGCATGTTGTACCCTGAAGAGACCATCGCCCACCTCTCTGCACCCTCCTGTCAGGTCAGTGTAGGTGGTGATAAGGTCTCCCCTCAGCCTCCTCTTCTCCAGGCTGAACACCCCCAGCTCCCTCAGCTGCTTCTCAGAGGATTTGCCCTCCAGCCCTTCCCCAGCCTGGTTACCCTTCTCTGGACTCGCTTGAGGATCTCAGTGTCCTTCTTGTAGTGAGGGGCCCAGAACTGGCCCCAGCACTCGACGTGCATCCTCACCAATGCCAAGTACAGAAGGTGGGGAAGAGGGTGGAACTTGAGCTGCCTCTGTTCTTGCACACTGCTGCTCTGCATACTTCATACCTTAGTGGATACCAGACCCAAAACGTCTCCCTCCTCCACACAGAGTCCAAATATATCACCTCCTTTTCTTGGGGTAGGATAAAAATGGGGAGTAAATTATAGATGCTCTTTTCACCTTCTGGCAGGAAATATGCCGCCGGGCCGCCTTGCTACACTAGCCTCTGGCTGATGTTTGCAGATTAAACAATGGCTGCCGCTGCTTTCCTGAAAAGAAATGCAACCCCAGAAATCTCAGTGTTCTTTTTTTAGCTGCTTATTATGTCCAGCTATCAGAAGCATGAAGAAACCAAGTGGAAAAATTGAATCTGGCAGTAAGAGTGCAATGCATGAAGGCACTCCACTTCCAAACCCAGAGAACAAAAATAGCTATGAGAGAAAAAAATGAAAAATTGCCTGAAAGATGCTCTTGAATTATTCCATTTCTTTCCCAAGCTTTGCCCCTGGCACAGCCAGGCTGCCATTCGTGTAGGGCAACCATATGTGTTTGAGTAAAGCCTGAGCCCTGCCTTGGTAGAGAGAAAGATGCTTCTTTTTTGGCTGTGTTTTTGAAATGCTGGTAGCAGATCGGTTGTGGCCAGAGCCCTGGGCATGAGGGAGTCTGTACTTTCCTAATGAGCCACCCAGGATTTTGTTTTCAGTCTGGCTGATGAGAGGCTGAAGGGGTTTAGGTTTCTGCTTGGATTGTAGAGGGTGTTGCAAAAGGGCTGTTCAAGGAGGGGGTTGGAAGAAGTGGTGGAGGAAAGCAAAGAAAGGACTACGCAGCATTTCCTTCTTCACTTTGCTGGAGAAAGTTCCTGGGCTGTTGCTATGGCTCAGAGGACTGAAACCTTCATGATGCCCCTTTCTGCCACTGTTACAGGTAGGCAGCATCGTTTAGCTGTGCTGACATGAGAGCAACCAACAGCCCAATGAATCTGTTTCAGGATGCTGACACAACACCCGCTCTTCTGGAAGCCACCCGCTCCTTTCTGTGGTGTCTAAGTCTTGACATCTTTCTCCAGCTCTTGCAAGCTGACACTCTTGAAGCTTATAAGGAACACTGAGAATGTTGCAAAGTGTTGAAATCCTCTTGTGGGTGCTGAAGATGCCCATGGTGACACCTGAGTTTTCTCTAATGGGGGAGCAGACATTTGGTTGTTTATCTTTGTCTGGAATTAAGTCAGCAGCAATTGTATGAGACCTCCTTGTTGGCTGAGATGCTGTGCCAAGGAACACTGCAGCAGAACTGAAAAGTAAAGAAGTTCCTAAATGCTGATAACCAATCACATGTAATTTGCAAGCCAAAGAAAAGACAGTTTAAATACACCTACTAAAATAACCCTTCCTGAACTGACAAAGGGGTTTCATAGGAAGATCTGTCACTCTAATTTTCTTTTGGCAAGTCCCTTGCTGCCCAGTACACCAGTTACACAGCAAATATTTGGGAAGGAGAAGAGAGGAATGCCAGGTCAGGTGAGCACTGCAACATGGTGAGGGGATAGAGTGTGGCACTTCTGTTGTGCTGGAGCTGAGGTCCTCGTTCTCTAATGGCATCAATCCATTGTCTGACCCTTCTCTTAGACTTTGCAATGTCCCTTTTGGTTGTAGGATTTGTGAGCAGACAGGAAAATGGGAAGTGCAATGGATCTTGGCTGATAGGACCTAAGCCACCACCTAGGACCTAAGCTGAAGCGTTGCAGCTTCAGCTTATAGGAGTCCCTGAGTCAGGCCAGAGCTTGGAAAGACAGTGCTGGTGATGCTGTGGGCTGTCCATGGATCTGTGTTAGTCATTTTCCATAATGTCCTTATTGCATTTCCTTCTTTTCCAAGTGCCTGTGGCAGGACAGAGAGGTATTTGTAGAAAGCCAAGGCTGGCATTACGGTGTCATCCCAAGACAGAGCTTGTTCTTAAAAAGTGCAAAAAAAAAAAGAAGGTGATGCACTATACTTAGTGTTTCTGCTGTTATCACAGAAAACTGTACTTGTCTGTAAAGCTGTAGTGACTGGTCCCCTCCCTGTGCATGTGGAGAACCAAGAGCCCTGCAAGCACGGCCACATCAGGCCGTGGGGCTCTGCACTGAAGGATTGATTCCTTGCTGGGAATTCCTTGTTTCGGGGAATTCTGCACAAATACGACACACTAAGACTTGCTTCCACCATGGTGGGTGCAGATTTAGTCTCCAGCTATCTGCAGTTTTGAGGAACTGCTGATGGAAAAGGCCATTCTGAACATGTGTAGCTTCTTGCTCTTGACTGCTCTGTCCTGGTGTCTTGTCAGCGCCCTTGGAGATACAGGACATGGTGAGGCATCAAGCATGCTTCTGAGCAGCTGTGCCATATTACTGGGACTTCAGAGAGGGCAGAGCTTGCCCTGTTCAGAAGCAGAATGCTTGGCTGTCCCTGTGTTTGGCTTGCTCGGGGTGGCTCTAGATGGAGTGTGTCCCTGACATCTGTGATGTTCTGGCCTCACCATCTTCTATGTGGCGGGGAAAGGGCTGTCTTCTTGTCAGGGGCTTAAGAATAGAGAAGAGATGTGTGAGCCAAGGGAAGGTGTAACAAAAAGGCTGCGTGTAAAGGGCTTAGCAGGTAGCAAACTTTTTCTAAGTACAGTTTTCTCCTTGCGTGGCAGGAAGGAGAGGAGCCAATTGCAGGCAGCAGTTGTATTTCCTTGCATCCGGTATTTTTGAATGAAAGCAGATTCCAGGCTGTCTTCTGTGATACATAGTGGTGATTAAGAACTTAGCCTGTTTCCTCTGCCTTTGATGTTCAGCTTATGTTAAGATGCAGGGAGCATTGTTTGCTGAGATGACATCAAGAGCTCTTGGATGAAGGGAGTAGAGACACATCCTTTCCTCACACAGCATTTGTGGGGTTTCAGTGCTTCTTGCTGCTCACAGAGCTGGAGAACATCGCAGCTCATTTAGGAGTAGCAGACCTACCCCTATTTTTCCCCCAAAACTCACTTGTTCAAAGAAACCAGATGAGGAGAGGGCAGCAGTGGAGGCACAAGTGGCCTGTAAAGGGCCAGCGTCTCCCTTCTGCCCTCCGGGACTGGGAGCAGCATGGTCAATCCACAGGCTGGAGGGAGTTTTTACTGAAAAGGGTTGTTGATGGAGCTCCTCTGCTTGTAGGTAATACCATCTGGGAGCAAGAGAGCAGTGGAAGGGCCAGTAGTCTCAATTTAGGTTCAAGAATACAGCTTTAAGACCACTTTGATTCAGGGCTTTGTTTAAGCCAAAGCAGCGATGGGCTGTTTAGAACTGGGTCCCCAGCCAGCAATGCCAGCCCACAGCTGTGAGGTGGGGTGGGTGTGCAGAGGCTTCTGTGCTGAACCAGCTTTGCCTGGGGCTGAGGCAGCACCCCTCAGCGCCCCAGGAACTGGGCGGTTCAGACCTCCTGGAGCACGTGGGTAGCAGGTGACCACAGCCAGCAGTGCATTAGGTTGTGTGGCTGGGAATGCTCAGTGAGCACCTCCAGGCCATGAACAATTTCCTACAAATGGTTTTTGAGGGTTCAGTGCCACTACTAGGAGGATATGTCAGATGGCCAAGGCATCTGGTGCTCCTGGTCTGCGGGTGTCTATGGGGATGTCAGTAAAAATATCTGACTCAAGGCAGCAGAAACGACCTTCCTCCCCCAAGTCAGCAAGTCATGAGCAAAGAAAGGATTAATCTTTTTATCCTGATGTTTTTAATGAGGCCCAGAGATATGCAGGGCACTGCTGAGCCATGTACTGTGCAGTCCTCAGAAAAGACAATCCCTGTCCCAGAGACCTTGTACTTCTGGGTGCTTCTTCTCCAAAGCAACTTACTTACTGCTGAGCGTTTCCTCACAAGCTGCTGGGAGAGGACAGCCAAAAAGGACTGCACATTTCCAGGCTGCCAGAACTTGGAAGGAGGAATTCTCTTTCAAAAGACACTGGGGGAGGAGCCTTAGTTCTCAATGCAAATCTTAATCCGAGCTGAGATGTAAAAGCTGCTTTATTGAACATTGTCAAGGACAAAGTGATCAGGCAGCCCAATAGGAAACACAGCCTTGATTTCCATTGCCTCCAGCAAAGTTAACAGACAAGACTGAGGGTCTGCTGGTGCTAATCTGTCACTCTCTGTCATGGATTCTTCATGTGATACCCAATGTATTATTTAGCCTTTGCATCGCTCTGGTGTATCTATGTCTCCTGGCTCTCCTGCCAGCTCCAGTTCTCAGGATTCAGTGGTGTGGGAAGGGGCTTTACTCTCACCCACCTTGCTATCGGATACGTGCCACCTCCTTGAAGCACAGAGATGTGGAAAGGCCAGGCATGGCATGCAGGGAGGGGAGTTCCCACAGTCTTGTAACATCACCTGGCCTTTGTCATCACCCAAGAGCATACCATGTAGGAAGTCCCAGCCACTCAGCTGGCTGCTCACAGCTCACATGAGGCTGTGGAGGGTGTTTCAGGGTACAAAAGCTGCTCGCTCCTACAGTGTTAGTCTGAAGCTGCTGAAGGTCTCCTGGATGCTAGGGATGGACCTGGCAACATTTGGCCTTCTGGTTTACTCCGGTACTGTGTGAGGACAGACTCTCTCCTCTTTGCTCCACCTGGATTGCACGGGGCTGTACCAATGCTGGCTGTCTCCTAGCTTGCAGATGGGGACTGCACGCAGCCGTGTCAGGTATTATATACGTCTGCCCTTGAAGAATGCTCAGAGCAGATGTTACTGCCTGTGCTGTGGCACTTTGGCTCTGTGTAATGTTTGTAAAGGTAGATACAAGTACTCTGATGTTGGCTGGAGCTCCTCCTCAGCTGGGCAGAAATTTAGATTGAGACCCTAGCTTTGAGACCTTTTGGGCTTTCTTCTTAAATTTATCCTTTCTTCTCTTAGAACCACGTCTCCTAGTAAAGGCAGTCACTGTCTTCATTCCTGAATTCACTGAAGACCCCAAGAGCCTCAGAGGCACAGAGTTACTATATACTCTGATGGTTTCTTTGGGACTTTCACTGCTGCCTTTGGTTTGTGGGTGTTCCATCCTTTTACTGAGATAGCAATATTGATTCACGTGGCTCTAAGTCACACCTCTCCCCGACTGTTCTTTCAGCTGGCCCATGTTCAGTTCTGGATTGCTTTTTAAAGCCTGAGTGTAATACTCAGAAACCAAGCGTTTAAATTGCAAGCCCACAAACTTAAGCAGCTCCTTGCAGTGAAATTAGGATTGCATCAGGGTGGCATGAGGCTTACCACATTTCCAGGTGTGTGGTTGATGAAGCATCTGTCCAAGTATAGACATCATGTAGCAGTGAGCAGCTCTGCAAGGGAACGCTGTCAGCTCTGCAGCGCTGGCTGCTGGACTCTGGCCTCAAAAAAAGTCACTTTGCACCACGTGCCTTGGTCTGGGAATGCCTCTTTCAAATGGCTGATGTCACGTTAATATTTCACTTTGCAAGGGAGGCCTGGTGACCTTTACAGCTGGATTCCACTAGTCTGTTACTGTCACATCTGCCCGGTGACGTGGAAAGCAAACATCTGATAACCGTGGAGCAGATGGATCTGCATGCATGCATGCAGAGCCCCACGTGTGTTCAGTGAGGAAGGAACCAAGATGTGTTTCTGCTTGGGTGATGGTTCCTGAGGATCAGAGGACATGATTTGCCACGTGGCTGTACTTCAGGCATGGTTCTGGTCTAGGAAAAGGGGTTTTGGCGGTGCTGAGGCAAGTGCTTTGTGCCTGATGTGACTGGATGGCTGAGGTGTAGCAGTGGTTGTTCCCATGTCAATTAGCTGTGCTACTGATTAACTGCATTGCCTGCAGAATCAGAATGAAATGAGCAGAACTCTAAATTAGTGTGCTGTGTGAGGCTACCACGGTGCACCTGGATTCCTCCATGACACTGACAGAAAATAGCAGAACCTTCATCTCTGTGCCCAGCCCTGTGGAATTAATTCCTGACAAGGTGTGATCCTTCTGAGTAAGTCAGTCCTGAGCATATGTAGCAACAGGAAACTCCAGAGTGGAAAGTGTGAATCCCTCCTCCTGTCCACCACCAACACATGTATCATAGTCCCTCTGATCTTTACTCATCTGGGACTTTCTGGCTTCTTTCCCAACCATCATATGCAATCAACTAATTATTTCTTTTTGCTGTTGTCATTATAGGGCAACCATTGATGAAGTGGAAACAGATGTGGTGGAGATAGAGGCAAAGCTTGACAAGGTAAGACGGGGCAGCTTAGTGCATTGCTTTGGAAGGGGACTGATGAGTTCCTGCTGAGGAGCATGGCCCCAGCAGCCTCCTCTAAAAAGTGAGCCCATCACAGGGGGTCGGGAAGCTCATGTATAATACACTGGGCTTGTCAACAGGACCATGTCTCCCTCTGCTGACAGTACCTGTCAAGGCTCCTTTGTGACTGTCAAGGAGTTTGGGCAGGAGGTCCCGACTTGAGCTCCTGATGCTGAGCGATGGCCGCCTTGTCATGGTCCTGGATCTCAGGGGACTGACACTGCTTCTCCTGCTGCGGCAGGTAATTTCAGTGCCATCTTTTCCCCTTCCCCACCATCTTGCCTGTGATATGGGCCAGGAGCTGTTACGTGTCCATGCAGCACAGGCACCGCTCTGGCAGCTCAGGGATGTACAGAGACCCTTCCAGGTAGACGAGGGGCCAGATTCAGTCTGATGATGGTGGTCGCTGTCTGATGTTCAGCCAGGTTATGTGCCACAGCTGTAATCTGACACTGGAAATATCCTCTCAGGGACCAGTTTGGCCAATTTGCATTTATACTGATGATTCTTTACATCCAGTTGGTAGTTTGGATCTAAGTCAGTGGCTTTATGATGGAAGGCGGCTTTTCCACCCCCATCCTCCTGATGTTTCAGACATCAGCCAAGTTGTTTCTGAACAAGAACAGAGAGAAATGAAGAGGAGGAGCCAGAAGAGCTATTGGCTTTTTATCTGTGAGATTTCCCAAAGCTAGCAAGGGATAAAACTCCAGCGTCTGGTGGAGAAATGGGCTTTGTTGAAGTCACAAGCCTTAGGCAAAGCTGTGTCCTATAAAACCTGTTTACTTCTCAAGCTGCTTGAAATTGCTATCTGCACAAGCTAACTAGTCTCACTGGTGAAAGCTGTGAAGGGATTTAGGTTATCTGGCTTCCTCTGTGGAAGAGGCTGAGGCTCTAAAGATAAAGCATGGGGCAGAGCTTGCTCTGATTCTGGTGCTACGGCTGTCAGTGCCCCTGGTAGTTAGATCACTTGGTGTGCCAGAAACTGTCCTGGAGCCAGGAGGGCTGGAAGCACAAAATCTGTTCAGTGCTCTTAGCTTTTTATTGCTCAGTGCCTTGTTGCAAATTGATTTGAGATTCTTTGGGTGAGGACTGTCAGCATCAGAGCTATCAGTCCAGGGCAAGTGAGGCTGGAGCTGGCATTCAAAGAGCCACTGAATTTCAAATTCGTTTCTCTGAGAGGAACTTTGGACAAGATTCAGGCACCCCCATTCCTAATAAATCAGCATTGGATGGACCAGCTCCTCTCCTGTTTACCAGCTGGGTGGATGCCCAGGGCAACCCTTCTGGGGCTTGGTGTCACTGGTGTTCAGTGGTACCAATAGCTGGCATGACTGGTTCTTAAAGAGCAGCAAGTTGGCAAGGTCTGACTCTGTTTCCCTGCCTTTTACTGTGCCCCTGAGCACTTAAATTCATAAATCTTTACCTTTTTAACACCTGTTTAAAATGGAGTTAAAGGGCAGGGTCAAGGATTCATCCAGAGGAACACCAGAGATTTGGGCTTGCTATTTCAAAGAGATTTCCTTCATTCTGCCCTGTGCTCCATCTGCCAAGCCACCACTGCTCCCCACGGGAGCGTGCTTGTGCTGAATGGCCTTCAGCTACTAGTAACACAGACTTGGCCACAAGTGTCTGCACAGAGCTATGCTAGAAACTGCCACGTTGCAGAATAGGCTGGATTTCCTTTCCAGAAGATCTGTCCAAACCCCTAGTGTATGTCTGGGCTCCAGATGTGACAGGAACTGCATCTGTTTGCTTTTCTTCTCTGGGCTTGGATGGGATAGCAGGAGTCTGCTAGCATCTGATGCTGTTCTGACCAACAGGAGAGGATGTGGTTGTGAAAGAGTGAAGGCTGTATATCCTACGTATACACAGACATACCACGTGTGACTATATATATATATATTTACACATTCAGATATACTCAGATACATTTTGACCAAGCTGCAGGCAGAGGCAAACAAGCTGCTTCTGCAGTGCATGCATCTAGATTACATCCCAAATCCTCCTGGCTCTGGAAGTAGATCAAGCACCAAGCCTAAAACCAGCACACCATGCTTCAGTGGGGCTTTGGCATCAAACCAAACTTGAGTGCTACTCGTTCCCAGCCTGGAGGTGAGGTTGGGTTGGCAGGGATAGATTTCTAAAGCCATTTTTCATTAGTAAGATCAATATCCCTAAAAAGCTCCTGGATTTTGAGACTGGAAAACTTCCGTTCCAACCGTTGTTCGTTATCAGCAGCTAAAGTTTCTAGTTAAAAAAGCCTAGAACAGTGATGATTTAAAAATAAATAAACAAACAACATTTTTAAAATGTGCTCTGGGACTCTACAAAGCTCTGGGGCCTTTGGCCTGTGGATTTATCTTCCGTTTCTTAACATAACATCACCTTTGGCCAAAAGGAGATAGGCTAATGGCCTAGGCTAACGCCCCAGTCCTTGCAGCCAGCTCCAGGCATGCTAAGGCAGTTTGCTGTGGCTAGGAAGTCTGGGAATGTTTCCTGCAGCTGTTAAATTATCAAAAGATAATAAAGGCCATCTGGAGATGTCTGCCTGTGTTGCAGAAAATGAATTCTAAAGTGAGGAAGCCATGCCATTTTGCTGCAAGTTCTGGGTAATTTGGCTATGACAAGGCTGGTGATGAGAACCTGAGCACGTGTAGCTTGCTTCAGGTTAACTTGTCTCTGAACAAAGCTCCTGCCAGGTCCATCAGAACAATGGTTCTACATCACAGGCAGATCCATGCTGTAATTAATCCCTCACAGGGCACCAGCAGTTTCCTTGGGCCACACAATTGTGGGAATTGAGTCATAGTTATCTACAGTCTTGATGTTTAACCCAGGCAAGACGTCCTAGATCAGCTTCTACCCAGCACCAAAGAATCCTACCTCTCCCCAGTCAGATCCCTGCAATCAGGTTCCTTTTACAGCAACCCTGTTCCCTCAGGATAGAACGACTGGTAGAAACCCTCTGGGAACAGTGGGCAGCCCTGGTTCATCTGTCCTCAGGGACAGCCTGGAACTGTTATTCTCCAGCGACCAGAGAAATACTGAGAGCACAACAGACCCTGAGAAGTGAGATCTGCACCCCTGTTCCTGCAGTCAGGGTTACTGGTGTACTGGTGTCCCACACCAGGAATGTGAATGGCATCCTGGGGTGGTGGTGGTGCAGATTAAAACCAACCTGGTTGCAATTCGGTTTCTGACCAGCTGCTTCTCTGCCTGTACCTCTCTCCCTGTGCAGCTGGTGAAGCTATGCAGTGGGATGATTGAAGCAGGCAAAGCCTACATCACCACCAACAAGCACTTTGTCAGCGGAGTCCGGGACTTGTCCCAACAGTGCAAGAAGGATGAAATGATTTCGGTAAGTCATCCTGTGGGATGCAGGTGGGACTCAGCTTAGGAGTGTTAAGCTTCCTGATGCTTAATGGGCTGGATGTCCAAGACCCCTTACACTGTTCAAATAGCTGGTTAGTATGAGATTTTATTTGGGGGGGAATGTAGAGCCCGTCTGATAATGCACTGCTGAAAGATCACAGGGAGATTCATTGCTCGCAGGGAGAACTGGACTTTTAGGAAGCCCCAGAGCTGGCAAGGTTGCTGGAATCTAGGTCAGTGAGCATCAGTTGCTCAGGAAAGGCGGGTAACCAGCCTACACAAGCGCCAACTGACACGGTGATTTCTGCACTAAGCTGGAAAGGACAGGGAGCCTATGGCTTCAGTGTCAGACATTTTTTAAAAGCTTCTTGCCAAATGGCAGAGTGGCTCTTCAGCAGCTTAATGAGAGTCCCTCCCAGCCCTTGGAGCACCCCGGGGGTGAAGGGCAGCCTCTCCTGTTCACTGCCAGTTCTCTTTACCTGTTTTTTGCAGGAGTGCCTCGACAAATTTGGAGACAGTCTGCAGGAAATGATTAACTATCACATGGTAGGTGCTGCTTCCTCTTGTCTTCTTGTGTGCTGATGGCAACCTCTTTCTCGAGGTACAGGTTAATGCTCTCCTGTGTGTGGCTTGGGATGTTGCATGGAGGTGGGATCCATGAAGGGAAAGACTTTCAGGTTCCAGTCCCTGCACCCTGCGTAGCCAAGAGAGCAGCAAAGGACTGGGAGTTCCTGTTGCCTCTTGCCACAATATTGAATTGGATGGGCTGTGCACTCTCAATGATCGGTCCTGATGCATCATGTACACTAGGAAATGGGATTTCCAGAGGCTTGCAGAGGAGATACCACTTAGTGGAAGGGTATGTGCTGTTGCACAGAAGCCTTTTGGCTCATTTCACATCAGAGATGTACAACATATGTGTAGAAGGGTGAACTTAGAAACCATTTTGTCAAAGTGGAGAGCTTGCAAAGATCCCTCCTGCACTGCAGATGCCTTTTTGGGTAGTACAGAGTTTTGTAGTGAGGTCAGACAGGGTCCTGAGCAGCTCTGACAACTCAGTACTCTGGCTGTTAACAGCTTGCCAGTATAACCTTGTTGCTGCAGGTTTGAAATATGCTTTTAAGCTTGGCATTCAAATCTGTGCCACAGGGACTGTGGCAAGGCTGTGGCTGGATCAGACCAAAAGGACTGCGTTGTTTGGGTGATGCTGGGAGCAGAGTTGTGAGTTTAAGGATAACACAGAGTATGTTGATGCTACTTTGAGATGAAAGGAGGGAAATGCCCAGACAGTGGCTATTCTCCTGTGCTGATGGTATCTCACTAGCAGAGCCCAAGGAGTTAGAATCTGCCCTTTCTTCATCCCAAACATCCAGCCACGGCATCTGTAAACCTCGTCGAAGAGGAAGTTGCTTCATGTTTGGTGGCTCCATGCCAGACTCACAATTTTAAGACTGTAACTCAGTAGGAGCTTAAAGCACAAGTGCTTTAACGTGAAGGAAGCTTCAGGGTGTCAGCACTGGACTGACCCACTTTCATACCACGGTGCCCCTGTCAGAGTGCATTAGGCACGATGTGTGCTTTCGGGAGGCGAGTTAACCGTGTGCAGCTGGAGAAGCTGCATCAAGTCTGTTTAATTATTTCATGAAGCAGGCAGAAAGGCTGTTCCCTAGTCAAAAAGACAGGGAAAAGAGGTTCTGCAGACACAGCTTTCCTAGGACCATTAGTGTTCAGGAACAGCCAAACATCTCTGTGGCGATATTGTTGGTGGGGAGAGGGTGAATAAACTAGCGTGAGCAGCAGAGAGAAGGCGTGTGTGCGTCAAAGCAGAGAATGTCAAGCCCCAATTTCCTTATGTTGCTCAAATTCCTTCTGAAATTATTATATTGGCCTTTTTGCCAAGGAGCACGTGAGCCCCTGAGAAGTTACCCCTTCATTCCTGGGGATCGTATCGCTGCTGCGCTCACAGGGGCGTGCGGAGGGGAGCGTGCAGCCCAGCCGTGAGGCAGTGGTCCCAGCCAGAAACCTCTAGCTGCCTGAAAGCTCCACCACGCCAGCTGCATCCCTGGTCTCTGCCAGAAGTGGCACTTCTGGGATTGCTCTTGTCTCAGCCAACTAATGAGCAGAAGGACCCTTCCCAGAGCTGTCAGATCCCCGGCTGACCGGGTGTAGCTCTTCCCATGCACCCCACCCTGCTCAGCAGGGCTGCGCTCCCCACTACCTGTGACTTGGGGGGGCTGTGAAAGGCAGCATTTCCCTGCCACCAGCTGCATGCACCGGGGGATGTGCTTCAATCCTCCTCCCCCAGCCTTCAGAGAGCACCCTCCTCCCCTGGTGCAGAGCAGGGAGAGTCCCTCTCCAGGAAATGGCTTTGGAATGACTGTTGTATCTTGAGCCCTCTCTGACGGCTGTTCAACGAGTGGAGTTATTTTTAGTGCCTTCTGCTGTCTCCTTTGTGTGTGCCTGTGCGTGTGTGTGGATGTGTATCTTGGCTCATCCGTGTCTGAGGATCTCAGCTATGAAACAGTTGTCAGTGCTTACTCTAGGAATGTGGCCAGGACAGTATGTACAACTGGAACAAGTTAAAAAGAAGGGAAAATATCCCCCAAAAAATGGCTTGGAAAAGCTTGTTCTATCATTTTATTGCAAGAGCACGGGGCCCAGAGATGTCCTAATTGTAGCTCAGCAAAATCCAAGCATAAAACCTACTTGAATGTGGAAGATAAACACAGAGTTCCAGAGCATTCCCACCTTCCTTTGAATGCACGAGGAGGGAAGAACATCAAAGCAGCTTTAGAAGACATACCAGAAGAGAGAGTTGAGTTCAGAAGAGCTGAAGTCGGTGTCCTCTGCCTTTTTATGTGCTCTCAGCCACGTGTAGCCAGGCTAATGCCTTACTCATGTCACAGCATGCAAGGAAGTTAGAAACCTCAGTATCTCTGTGGATCTGGACTAGCAGACATCCACATCTCAGTCTCCATATCTGCAAAAAGCATTTCACAAGCTTTCCTGCTCTCCTGACACACAGATTAATGACTAGCAGAAGCTCTGCTAATTCCTGCTGGGGTAAATAACCAGGATTGTCAGAAAGATGAATCAACACTTCAGGTAATTCCTGGAATTTGGGAATTATTTGCCCAAACTGTAGAAAGGGATGAAACCAAGGAAGGAAAGATAGCCAGAGGGAAAAGATGACAGGTTCAGTACTGAGATTAAAAGTGCTGAGATTCAAATTCTGCTCAGCCACACAGACTTTGAGGAGATGATGCTGATGCAACTGGAAATAGTGTTGGGCCCGTCTGATAATGAAATTTGAGTAAGACCTATGGGGAGAGAGCAGCACTGCTCCATGGGGAACAGCGTTTGTGGAGGATTACCACCTCCCCTACGAAGAGAGGCTGAGGGTGCGGGGCTTGTTCAGCCTGGAGAAGAGAAAGCTGTGGGGGGACCTCATTGCAGCCTGCCAGTCCCTGAAGGGAGCAGAGAAACAGGAGGGGAATCCGCTTGTTAAAGGGCAGAGACTGGCAGGACAAGGAGGATGGAGTGAAGCTGGAGGAGGGAAGGGGTAGATGAGATATTAGTGGGAAGTTCTTTCCAGAGAGAGTAGTGAGGGGCTGGAACAGGCTGCCCAGAGAGGGGGTGGGTGCCCCATCCCTGGGGGTGTTCAAGGCCAGGTTGGCTGGGGCCCTGGGCAACCTTGTGTAGCTCCAGGCCTGAGGTTGGTGGCCCTGCCTGTGGCAGGGGGGTTGGAGCTCTGTGATCCTTGGGGTCCCTTCCAACCCAGCCCATTCTATGATTCTATGGTTTCACCCTGAGTCAACATGCTCTTTAACAACCAGCGCAGGGCAGAACGTGGCGTTGTCCCTTCCCCGTTCAGAACTGTCCTCCTTGCTTTGACTTGGTGAGGGAAAGCAAAGCAACCAAAGGATAAAGCTGTTTGAGCCTCACAGAATCAAGTGCAGCAGTGCAGAAAGTGCTCACACCTTCTGGGTTAGTTCCCAGTTAGGAAACCGGCTTCTGAAACTGGTTCCCCTCAGGAGCTGCTTTATTCTCAGCAGTTTCATGACCTCTTCCAGCCAGCACAGCCGAGCCACACCAGAGAGGCAGTCCTGCACCTCTCCCACTGCCTCTCCATTTATAACTTTTTCCAGCACCCTTGTTGTCCCTCCCTATAGCTAAGTTAGGAGGTCACACAGCTGCAGAAGGCACTGGGCTGTGTCCAAGCTGGCTGGGTGTTAGCTAAAGCCATTTCACCACGCAGCCACAGAAACACAGCGAACCCTGCAGCACTAGCGTGCTCTGCCTGAAAATGTTTGTGAAGCTGTGGTCCAAGGCTTCCTGAGCTGTCCTCTGGAGGTGACTGCCTCTCCCTGTTATGTATTTGAGAAGTTTGGGCTCCTGGCTTTGGCTGGTCACGTTCGCTGCCTGACGTGTCATGTTTGGGTGCTGTTTTCCTGGGGATGGCTTTGTAGGGGAGCTGGAAAAGGTTAGATGGCTCAGACAAACTGATGATGGGTACTGATGATTAAGAGGTCAAGGAACTAGTATCTCCAGCTGGTTGTGTTTGATTTGACTGGTGAGCTGGAGAAATAGCAGCCCCAGACAACGTGTTTCTGTAACATGCCAACTGCTGGGCTGGGATGCTGCTTTTCCTTGCTGCTCTAGGGAAAAGGGCCTTCCTAGGATGTTCTGTTAAGAAACGTGTTCTTAGCAGCTTCAAAAAGAGCTTCTTGCTGATGTTACAATGCTGACCTCTTGAGGCATGGCTGCAGCTGCAGATGTCGGTAGCAGCATCAGCAGAAAAGCCAAAGGTCCCACTGACTGTGTGTCACCTCCAGGCCACGTTCAAGGCCAGGATTCCTCTGGATGGGTGTGCTGTGCCTGGGTGAATACTGCAGTTGAGCTTAGGGGGCTGTCGTTTCCCACTCTGCTGAGTCCTTGTACTCATCTTCTCTTGCAGCGGTTCAGTGCTCTGATTCTCAGTTGTGCTAATGCTACATTAGACATCTAAGGGGTGAGGGGCCCCAGCCTAGACCCAAAATTGCAGTTTGTGCAGGAGGAAAATAGCTGATGAGAAATGACAGTGACTCCAAAAGGCAAAATCCCCACCTTTGCCTCTGGTCTCCAGGAGTCCTACAGTTGTCTGCTGGGCTAAGAAATTAAACCCATCAGCTCTCACCTCCAGTAGTGTAGAAGTACAGTGTTTAGGGTAATTGGCTCTTTACCAAGCACAAGCAGGGCAGAGGGGCTCAGAGATACATAGTTCTCCAGGACTCAGTGAAATTGAGGTGCTTGGACACCTTTGCCTTTCCTACTGCTGAAAAATTCCTTGTACCTGAGATCCTGAGGAAGGGGGGAGTCTCCCCTGCACTACGTAAACACTTCAGCATCCCAGAGCACTTCCCTCTGAGGTACACTGTGGTCTGTCCTGTGATTTGTACTGCTCTGATCTGTCACTCTGCTGCCTGCCAGGAGCCCTTGCCTCAGCACAGATGGAGCTGACATTGTGCAGGAGCTCCTGGGCCTGTCCTCTGGCCAGTGGAGCCTTTGCAGCGTGGGGCAGAGCTGAACTGTCTCAAGGATGCTGTATCACATCACCTCATCAGGCCAGCACCCGTGCCCTCGTTAGAGATGCCTGATCCATGACAGGGAGTGAGTTCCCCACTGCCTCTGCGAGGCCTCAGAGCAGCGGTGCAGACAGGGATGCCAGAGCCTTGCAGCAGCCTCCCTGCCTGGCTCACCAGAGTGAACCATTTCCTTTCACATGAGCCTGAGTGACACGAGCTGGAATTTTGCTGGAGGGCCTGAAGTACTGCTGTGACCCCTCCTCCTCACTGCATACCACACTGGAGTGAGTAAATGTTGACTACAGCTTGCCAAGCCCTTCTGTACCAGAAATGCTCCTTGCTTGCAGACAGATGCTGTGCCATCAGCTCCAAAACCTGTGTGTGTGTTTGTTTGCCTCCTTCCTTCCTCCTTATCACCCTTCCTAAAACATGGAGCAGGTCGAAAGGCTTAGCAGCCTGCTAGTTCACTGTACATGCAAAACCACCTTTCCTTCTTTTCACTGGATCTGATGAATCTAATTAAGGACGTGAGTGTAATGAGGTCTCCCCACAGGTAAAGGAACAGAAGGCTGCTGTCAGTGCTGAGATGGTAGTGTTAATTATGGGTTATTGGATTTATGCTGTCAGGCTGGGCAATGGTGTATGAATTAGAGCAGTGCAGAAGCTCATGTCTTTTCCCCACCCCATTGCCAAAAACTGTTAAACCTTTGACTTGAGCTGGGTTTTGTCCCCACAAAATGTGTGATTAGGTCAGGCTCACCCATGCTGCTTTGGGTGCAGTTCTTTCTAGTGCAGGCACGTGTCCAGTCAGCACTTGGGATGGCAGGACAATCCTCTCCATCGACTTCCAAAGCAGGCATGGCTGGCTATGCTCATGCCAACCTCTTGGTGCTGACTAGCTGTCCAGATTAAGAGATGTACAATTTCTAGATAGTGCAAAGCTGTCAGCATCCACTTCCAAGGAACTAGGGACAGAGAGGTGCCAGGTCATACAGGGCAGTGAATGTGGGGATGCAGTAATCCCTGGGAGGTAGTTTTCCCACCAGCCCATGGCCCTACTCCATGGGCCTTGGAAGGAAATACCAGGGTCTGCAGCATAAACTTATCACATTCACAAATCAAGGCTCTTTCCCATCAATTCCTGTGAGTAGAAAGATAAGAAAAGTGAAAGGATGCAAGTGAGAGTGCTGTTGTGATGGGATTACTGCGGCTGAGCCCCTTAAGTGCATCTTCAGCAGCACCAGGTGTTTTCCAGCTCAGAAGAGGTAACATTAACATTCCCCTCATCAGTACTGCTCCAGACAGTGCTGTGTTGAGCTTCATTAAGTTCTAAGCTTTCCTGTCTGCCATAAATCACTGCAGCTACGTCACAGGAATCCTCCAGCAGGAGCAGGAGCAGCTTGCAGGGGAGATTTAGCTTTGCTGAGCGAGCCAGGGAGCATTTCCTGCTGACAAGAAGAAAAGCCACCCAAGCTGTGATGAGTCAGTGAGGCAGATGGCACATGTCATGGGTGGAGGGTGGTGGTGGAGTTCAGGGGGGGAAGAAGAAGGAAGTAAAAGTGGAGAGTGCTTCCAAGCTGTCAGTTCTCTGTGGGGTTGGGTGGGCTGCCTGCATTTTCTGACAGCTCTTGGGAAGGGTCCAGGTGTGTGGAGCCCACAGGAAGGGACATCCTTTGAGGATGCAGAATTGCCATCTAACTGGGGAGATGCTTTCTGCCATCTTACAGCTCCAGGGGTTTTGCTGTTGTGTCTGAGTGCAATGCCATTGTCCATAAGACTTCAGTGAGCATCTGCCCTTGAAGTTTGATACCATCATGGTAGGTAGCACGAGCTCAGTGCTGCAGTCTGGCTTCAGAAGGCTGAGGATTTGCCCAGTTTCTGAAATGTGTTAGGATGTCTGCTTTCTACTTAGGGGAGAGAGGCAGCTTCAAGAATATATATGAGGCAGGAACAAATGTCCTTTGATCTAAGCACAAACTGGAGCTCTTGAGCTTTTTGTGTGAGAGTCTCAGCTTGGTTCAGAAGTTAGGCTTATGCTGTGTTGATATCCAGTCTGTGGAACAGAAGTACTGGTCAGCTTGTTTCCCAGAGCACAAATCCTCAAGCGAGCTGAGGGAATGCTGTTCATGGGGGGCATGTGTCTGGTGGGCTGTCACTCAAGAGATGTAGCACCAAATCCTACAGCCAGGCAGCAATGAAAGTTATGTAAGCATCCCCTGCCAAACAAAGGGTGCCTGGATTCTGCCTGGTCCTCCTGCCCCTCAGGTTACTATATTCAGCTGCTGGAAGCTGCAGTGAAGGAGAAGTAAACTGAAGGGCTATGAAATCAGGGGGACGTGGAGAATGCTGTCATGGTTGAGTGTTATTTTATTGTTTGGTCAGCAGCAGGGATATTCACATCCTCAGGCACACCCTCACCTCAGCTTGGATAGACATGAATGAGATAGCCCCTGGGTCTTGGAAAACCTCTTTGCAGCTCTGCAGCAGGACAGGTAGTGCCCCCAGTGTGGGAGACTGGTGATGGGACAGGATTCCTGAGACATGATGGAAGGATCAGGCTGAGTCCTGAGCCACCAGATAACCAACCCCCATTTAAATGCAACAGAAACCAGTCCCCAGACTGTTTCTGGGGACATCAGTGAGAGCAAGGCCTCCAGACTGGCCATGAGGTAAGCACAGATGTGACTCATCCAGCTCAGGGCTGCTGAGGCTGGGGTGGGGAACTGGCTGAGCTGGAGAAGGGAAAGCTGCCTTTGTCCCTATGTCAGGCAGCTGCAGAGGAAGCTCCACATGCTCTGTCTTACCAGCTGGGGCCCCAGTTGTTGCAGGAGAATGGCTGATTCCTTAGTGATCTTGGACTGTGGCTCTCAGCACACTGATAGACCTTAATGGTCCTGAGCAGCTTCACCTGAAGCCTCCACCCACACCCTCCACTGTGGGCCCAGGTGCTCTATTTAAACTCCTTTAGGGGCTGTGGTGCTTGGTTTTGGCTGTGCTGCAGGAGTGTGGGTCTCTAGCTCAGTTACAGCCATACCCAGCCATGGACATGGGTGATCCCAATGCACATGCTGAGTTTTCTCACTTGATGGACCTGCCTTGTCACCGTGGACCTCGCTGGTAAGCTCTGGGCTTGACTTTAATATGTGAGCTGATGTCCCGGCTTGGGTTGAGACCTGTTTCATCACCACAAACTTACCTGATGATCTGGGCTCTTGATTGAATCTGCCCACCATCTCTGGACCTGCTGTGTTTTCTTAGTGTGGTAGAGCCTTGGCTGGTGAGGCCCCTGCCAACTGCCTTACCCCCCCTCAGCTTATGGCCAGTTAGCCTCTGCTGTTCCCCCCACAAATGCTGTTGCTTATCTTTAATTTCTCCTCAAGCACCATTCCCATGTGTGGCTGCCATGTCCTACTTCTGAACTTCGTGCTGAGCAAAGCAGCCTGCAGCCAGGCAATCTCACTTCTCTCTTGCTTTGGATCCTGGTGGGATCTTCACCTCTTCTCCAGTAAGCTCTGCAGGCAGTGGTGTGGGAGTGCTGTAGCAGTGGCATCCCTTTGCATCTCTCATCCTCTGTGTCTTGAGGGGTTTTTTTTTTTTAGCCTTGCAGTTCCAGGAATAACATCCTGCACCACCAAACTTGCTTTTATTTCTTGGGAGTGTGAAATTCCTACGTGCTTTATTAAGTATAGGGTTGGATTTATCCCATTTCCTCAGAAGCCCATGCTGGGAAAGTGAGATGGAGGATCTAACCTCTCACTGCTGATGGGTGAGCACTGTGTTAACTCCCTGTTTCATGCTGACCCTCCTCAGGCACAGATGTGTGTGAGTCATGGGCTGGACTTCTCATGGTTTGGTGGAAGCTTGGAGAGAGGGTGGGGTGGTATTTGTTCTGGAAAATCTTTAAAACAAGTGATTTGTTCCAAGTATGTCTGGGAAAGGAGAAAAAGCCAAGGGATAATTTTTATATTTGAAACTTTAGCTTTTAAAACTGTGTTTATTTTGTGGTGGGAATTGAATGGACGACCCTCTCAAAAATATTCCCCTGGTGATCTTGCCAGGCAAGATCAATGAAGAAGCTGGTATCATGGGGTGCTTCTCAGCAGCCATGCTGCTGGTAGGAAAGGCATACACATTGCCTGGTATCCCCTCACAAACCACTTAGCAATCCCTATGCTGGGCTTGCACTGTATGAATCCGTGCAGACTGGAAGGGTGGGCACCATCACAGCGGTGAGGGGCTTGCTGTGTGAATAGCAGGAGCAGGAAGACAGAATGGATGGGGAGGAGGTGGGTGTGTATGGCCTGTCTGCCCTGTGTGTTCCCTCTCAGTAAGCTGCTTCAGTGAGGAGCAGTTTGATGGGCTCTGATTTTTAGACCTGGACTGAATCCTTAGTCTGTTCTCCCTGGGCAGCCTGAGCAGACGCCCAAGCTGGAGCAGCAGAAGTCTTGCACGTAGGCCTGGAAGCACGCAGCTGGGTCGGTGCCTCCCTGTCACAGGAGGGACCTTCCCAAGCTTTATTTGTGCTGTTCAAAGTGTCTGTCCTTCCAGCCAGACACTGGTGTGCGGCCCCTTTCTGGCTCTGTGGAAAGGCAAGGGCAGTACCCTGCTTCCAGGTGGAGCGGCCTGGCCTGGGCCCTTGCTCGCCTTGTCCTGTGTAGGACAGATTTTCTCTTGCTGCTTTCAATGCAGAGCCCTGGGGCACTGGCTTGAAGCTGATGTTTCAAGACAGGAATGGTAAGGTGAATGTAGGCACATAGTGTGGTATCTGCTTGTCATCATGCAGCAGGGAACAGCCCGTGCTTCTGTGAAGCCCTTCAGTCGCGCTGGTTCCCATCCACGTCATAGCTCTGTGTAGCCTGGATTTGCTGCTCATCAGGCTGAGGAAGCCCCATTCCTGTGTGGTTTGATTATGTGCTCTGGAATCTGTTCTTCCCTGTGATGCCCCAGGACACTTGCCTGCAATCCTGAGCACGGCGTAAGTGTCCCATCCTTTTCCTGATCCTAAGCAAGTGGGTCATCCTGGTGGAAACCAAGGATGGAAACTCATCAGATGTAGGTGCAGGTGGAAACCAGATGGCTTCCTTGCTGCTTGCTTATCCCTCCGTGGTGTCATGAGTGGAGGGAAGCACTGTCAATGCTCACACATAGCTTGGGGAAGCTGCTCCATGGGAAAAGTTGCAGGCCAATGCCTCTTGGAGTGCTGGTGGAGACAGCAAATGGATGCCAAGAGCAGTAAATAATTTACATTGGTAAAAACACAAAGCTGGGTGGTCTTAAGGCTTTCTTTCCCCCTTGTCTTGCATCTGCTCATATTTAGAGGTTGTTCATGGCTGTTTATGCTCTGCTAGTTCTGGCATGTTTCTTGCCTTGTCCTTGGCTGCAACAACACATGTAATGAATGTGTTTGAGGCTCTGCAGCCAATGCTGCTGCTGCTGCTCCACAGATGCTTTGTGTTCTGTTAGGAGTAGTACACCTGTGTAGTGTCAACAGCCTGACTGGCTTATCTCCTAGTGAGAGATGTTGGGTAGGGAGGACACCTGGATCTGCATGAGTGTTGGCACTGCAAGGAAGGGTCAGGATTGAATCAGAGTGGGTTTGCTAGTAGATGACTACAGGGCCTGAGAAGGTTAAAGCTTGTGGCCACCCCAGTGTGTCTTGTGAGATCTCTGCAGTGCCTGCCAAGATCTCAGTGCCATGGACAGAGTACCGTTCAGACTGGGAATGTGTTTTGTGCTCCAGTGGGGGAAGGTGGCTTTAGTTTTGTTCTGGTACCTCATTAGCCTCTATCTTTAACTGGCAATTAATTAAATCAGCCTTCTCCAAGTCAGGTCTGTTTAGCCTGTGGTGGTAACTTTTGAGGGATCTCCCTGTGGTTATCTTGACCCATAAACTTCATCTCATTTTTTTTCTGCTTGTCTTGAGGAAGGGTGGTGAGAGAGTGGCTTGGTGGGCACCTGGCAGCCAGACAAGTTCAACCCACCCCCTCCTCACAAAAAGCTGCTGCTCTAGGCAATGCCAGCACTTGTGTTCTATGAATAGTCTGATAGAAGATGGCTGTTCCTGCCTCTTGGAAAAGACAGGAGACTCAGAGGTGCTCCCCTTTTCTGGGTCCTACCTGAACTGTGTAATGAAGCAGAGAAGGTGGCCAGAAGAGATGGTGGGTGGGCTGTCAAGGGAAGCTGCCCAAAAAACTCCTACTGGAAATTCAAGCTTGCCACAGAGAGAAGGGGGTTGGGGGGGGGCGGGAAGCAAACTGGGAAAAGCTGTTTGTTTTAATCCAAAGGGCTTCATACAGTTTGCTTGCTGAGAGAAGGTTCCTCGATGAAGTCCTGTGTCAGCCTCCCACTCCCTGTTTGAGAACGGTCCCTCGTGTAGTGTGGGCTCAGGCAGCCTTCCCTGAAAGGGCTTTGGTCATTTTGGGAGAGAAAGCAAGGCCAAGTGTTGGATTGGGAAATGCTGCATCCTCAGGAAGACAGCCACAGTTCCCATTGTGTGTTCAGGACCTCTCTAGATGAAATTGGCTGCTCAGGATGCAGTGTTCAGCTGGAGCAGATGAGCCAGGGTTACTCATGCCCAACAGCTCTAGTGATGCCAGAGCCCAGCACTGTGATGTTTCAGGGTATCATTAAGTTTTGGGCCAATGCCCAGGCCTTGTGTTCCTGATGGTGGGATGAAATGGGGTCCCTGTCTGTTCTTTGTGGCCACTCTTGCTAGCTGTAGTATGGCCAGTGGCTTTTCTCTGTACTCCCAGGACTGGGTGTGCTTCCTGCTGGAGTTGCAGTGTGGTCTGGGAGCCTCTGGTCCCAATTAGCCAAAATGCCTTGTCATCCTGCTGCATGTTTGAAACATGGAGTTATTTGTAATCACACCCATCAGATGGACTTCAGGGAGCTGAGCAAGCATCAGTGTTTGACATCTAGCTGAGGGTAAGGGCAGAACATGCCTTAGAGGAGGAGGGAGGCTGGAAATGAGATGAAGTGCCTGGAATAATGCACTTGGCACCGTTTTTTTGTGAAGGCCCGACAAGAGAGTAAAACTTGCGACTTGTAGGGACTGAATCTTCCTGTCCCATGTGCTTGGACCTCTCACCCATGGCCAGCAGCCTGTGGCTGGCTGTGATGTACCTTCAGCGAGCGTTCCCGTCCCCTTCCCAGCGCTCAGTGCTGAGGTGACAGTGCCCTCCTCTGGCAAAATGGAAAACTGGAGGCTCGGGGAGGGTGCAAAGAGGGGGCTGGGAAGGCGACTGCTCCCACAAACGGTCCTCCTATGAAACGTTCTGTGGCGGTGGCATAGATCTCTGGGACCTTTAGAGCCCTCGCCCAGGCTGTGGAACCTGCGGCTGTGCCCTGCTAAGGGAGGGCTGCGGTGGCAGAGAAAGCTGTTACCTGTTGTGAGAGCCATCAAGTGATGGACACTGCTAAATCCTGGAGTATTCCCTTGCACTGAAGGTCCTAGAGAACATTCATGGATTTTTCTACCTCCTCCAAGATTCTGTGTTGCAAAAAACCCTCAGAGGGTTGTGATCAGTGGAGCAGAATCTGACTGGAGGCCTGTGACTAGTGGTGTTCCCCAGGGCTGGTGTTGGGTCCAGGCCTGTTTAATATCTTCATTGACGACCTTGATGAGGGAACAGCATCCACCCTCAGCAAGTACCTGATGATCCAGAGC
>VZTU01022844.1:229231-277536 GCA_013400835.1 Zapornia atra
TCTGTGGGGACAGGACAAGGGGCAATGGCTGTAAACTGGAGCACAGGAAGTTCCACACCAACATGGGGAAGAACTTTTCCCCAGTGAGGGTGAGGGAGCCCAGGCAGGTGGTGGAGTCTCCCTCTCTGGAGATATTCAAGTCTCCTCTGGACGCCTATCTGTGTAATATGAGCTGGGGAGCTGCTTTGGCAGGGGGGTTGGACCCAATGATCTCTCGAAGTCCCTTCCAACCCCTAAGATTCTGTGATTCTGTGAATTGAACATTCTTTAACCTCTCTTCTCTTTCAGATCCTGTTTGATCAGGCTCAGAGGTCAGTCCGGCAGCAGCTGCACAACTTTGTGAAAGAGTGAGTATTTGTCTTATCAGGTTGGTCTTTAATTTCCTGACCTTTCATTGCACCTGTCCTTTGTGCACTGGAAACAGAACTACATCCTCCACACAACTCCTGAAGGCTCTGCTTGGAGCAGAAGGGATGCTGATGGTGGAAGGCTTGTGTGGTGGGTGTTGCTGTCGCCTTGTTACATTTGGTTGTCAGTTGGATCTTCAGCCTGCTCCTGGCTCATAGTTAAAGTTGGACTTGAGGCTTCCAGATCAGAGCATCATCCTGAGGTCTGATGAAGTCTGCTTCTCACTGATCCTCTAGGTTAAACACATCCCAGGGATCGGACCCCTGCAGAGCAGGGCCAGCTTGGTCTGATGTTTGAGTCACATTAGTGGTTTAACCCAGTGCATGGCTTGCAGGAGGGTTGAACTTTACTACAGAAAGAGTTTGGGATCCAGCAGAACCTCCTCACCCAACATAGTCACTCAGAATTACAGCAGCCCCACTCTTCTGGTGTAACCTGAGTGTGTCTGGAAGGTGAGAGTTAGATGGGATGGCCTCTCTTGTGTGGAGGGAGCAGCTAAAATCACTGTGAGCAGTGCAGAATGGGGCATACTGGGGCTGTGAGACTGCATGTGGCAGGTCTGAGGTGAGCAAGAACTGAGCCCAGGAAGGGAATTGGATGGGGCTGCTTGTACCTTTGATCAAGCTTCTTGGCAGGGTGCTGTGTTAATGCCTTTCCCCAAGTGCCTCTCTTCCCCAGAGCAGGTACCCCATGCAGCACAGCATCCCAAGTCAGCTGAATATAGGTCAGAGACAGCTGAGGTCTTCAGCTAAGCAGGTTGCCATGGGTACTGGTAACTGAATCCCTCAGCAGCTGTGTGGTTGGATGGAGGGAGGGGGTCCCTAGCTGACTACCCCCCGCCCCATTCCCCATCTTCTTGCCTAGCACTTTGCCCTACCCCCACTTTCTCTATAATCATTTCTCTGATGAGCTCAGATTTAATCTGCTTGAGGCTGGCAGTTGGAAGGGGGAATTTCACCTTCATTTTGCATCTGTCATCTCTTCAGTGTCTCTGCAACTTACTCTCTTTTGCACTGGTACCTCCTGACCTCTGCCCTCATGGGCCCTGGTCCTTTGATCTTTGCCTTGCTCCTGCCCTTGGCTGGAAAAGAGTTTCTCTGCTTGGAACCATTCTGAATAATCCACTCAGGATCAGTCTGCAACACCCTGGCTGACAGTGGGAACAAAGGAACAAGGAGAGCTCTGCTCTTGTGTGGCCATTCATACAAATGTGAGGGCAATATTTAGCCTCTAACCTGCCTTCCCTGGCCCCAAGCCCTGGAGGTCTTTGCTTGGTTTGAGTGATGCACACAGGAGAGGTGAGCTTGCCATGCCTGTGCTTGTCAGTAGCCAAATGCTCTGTGACTGTCTTGGTCTGTGGCTTGGTAATGTGCTTTGAGTTGGAGGGTTTCAATAATTAAGTCTTGAGGCTGCAGTCATGCTGCTGCAGCCTGGCTTGGAGCTAGCTGAGAACTTCCAGCAGTACCACATGCCTCCAGACTGCATGCAGCTGAGGAAGCAGTGCTCTCCAAAGCTGGATCAAAAGCTGTGGAACATCCATCCCCGCAGCCCTTTGCTGCAAGTGACCCCAAACTGCAGAAGTGACCCTGTGACTGGAGTCAGATGGGCATGTAACAGCAGCCCAGAGCTTTGAGGGCAAGGTAGAGAAGCAACAAGCCCTGGAACAGTAATGTAATCACCTCTATTTTTATTTGTCCTCACTGTTCCTGCCTGTGGTAGACTCTCTTGGCCAGAGGCTGATCCATATATAAGCATATGCAACTTCAAACAGTTTGCCATAGGGCACTTCAGCACTTACTGTCAGGCTGTCATGCTCAACTGAGTCTCTTCACCTTCCCTGGAGCAAAGAATAAGTGGATGCTACTTATTTACTAACAGTTTTTAACTACTTATGGTATAACAATTTATAATTGAGCTGAGCAGAGCTCTGCTGGGCAGAGCATAAGTGTTACAGCCACTGTAATTCAGCATTGCTGCTTTGAACTCCTGAGGAACCAGGGCCACTTGCAAGAGCTGAGCTGCAAGGATTGCTGCTGTCCTTGCTTCCCTGTGGTCATGCAACTCAACCCAAGTCCTGCCTGAATGGCACCTGCTGTTTAAAGAAAGAAACACCCAAACTCAAAATACCCTGCCTGTTGCTATGCCTTTATAGCCACCCCCTGACCCCATGTGAGCTCTGGAGGGGTAAATAGAACTTTAAGGACTCTTACTGTGGCTTGTGTGTTTCTGAATACAAATGTTAATAAATGTGCCTTAATAAAAAAGGGAAAATGTTTGGATTTTTACAGCCAGACAGGATCAGCTGGAGATGCATGTGAGTGGCCTGGCTGCCCTGGTTGGATGCCCTGTCCTGAATGTGGAAAGCCTTTACTCTTTTCCCAAAGGGAAATAGGAAGCATGTGTGTTCACAGGGATGTTCTGCAATGTTCTGCTCACCACTTATTCTGAGGGCAGTTGTGGACTGTCTTTAGGGCTGGCCTGCCTTTTTAGATGCTGTCCTGGGAGAACTTCCTTAAGGTATGTGAGGGCTGACATCTTCCCTTGCCAACTGCCTAGAGAGACTGTCTAGGGTTAATCTGGAGTCAATCCAGGGGACACAGTGGAGCTTAGGTGAGGATCCCAGGGGCACCTGGAGCAGAACTTGAAGTGATTGCAGTGTACCTGGCTGCCCCTCTCCCTGCTTTGCTGCTATCTGCAATGTTCTGGCTGCTTTGTAACAGTGATTCCTACAGTCTCACCTTGTTTGGATTCCAGTGATGTCCGGAAGTTCAAGGAAACCAAGAAGCAGTTTGACAAGGTGAGAGAGGACATGGAGATCTCCCTGGTGAAGAATGCCCAGGCCCCTCGGAACAAGCCCCATGAAGTGGAGGAGGCAACAGGCACCCTGACCATAACCAGGAAGTGTTTCCGGCATCTGGCCCTCGACTACGTGTTGCAGGTTGGTGGCTGCCCACAGCTCTCATGTTCTTTCCCAGTGCAGAACGAGACATCGTGGGCCAACTGCTAAATAGTCTGCTGTAGGGGATTAAGAAGTTGAGAGAGGGCAAATAGGGTCTTACAGCTGGGTTAGAAAGGATGCTGGGCTAACTAATTTGTTGGATTTTTTTTCCCTCTGCCCCCTGAGGCAGGGAGTTCTTAGGGCTGGTGTGTGCTGCCCTACAAAGAGAGGCTGAGGGACCTGGGCTGGGTCAGCCTGGAGAAGGGAAGGCTGTGGGGGGACCTCATTGCAGCCTGCCAGTCCCTGAAGGGAGCTTATAAGCAGGAGGGGATTCAACTTTTTAAAAGGGCAGATAATGGCAGGACAAGGGGGATGGATTAAAACTAAAGGAAGGAAGGGTTAGATTAGATATTAGGGGGAAGTTTTTTACAGAGAGAGTGGTGAGGGGCTGGAACAGGCTGCCCAGAGAGGGGGTGGGTGCCCCGTCCCTGGGGGTGTTCAAGGCCAGGTTGGATGGGGCCCTGGGCAACCTTGTGTAGCTCCAGGCCTGGAGGTTGGTGGCCCTGCCTGTGGCAGGGGGGTTGGAGCTCTATGATCCTTGGGGTCCCCTCCAACCCAGACCATTCTATGAAACCACCCAGGTTTGCTGTAATCCCAGGAACTGGTGTAGTTGTACCACTGTGGACTGAAGTATGGTTAGCAAAGCCCTGTACTGCAGTAGGTACCAGGGTTCTCTGAGCTGCCTTTTTGGCATAATCCAGCCTGTCTCTGTGGAACAGGAGGCTGTGCTGGGATGAGTGGACTAACTGGTGGAGCTGTGAGTTCTGTATCTGATTGCATCTCCTTGAAACAGTCACATGATGCTGCTTTGATCTTTAAAACTCTCCAGAGAGGCTGGCAAAACAGTGTTGTGAAGCTCCTGGAAGGGAGGGACCAAACACAACACTGTCGAGTGTTCTCTGCAAATCATCTGCTCTGACATATAGAATGTGTCCTTAAGGGCAAATGTCTGGACTTCTGTGTGTATGTTCATGCCTGAAAAGCCAGGGAGGGAGCATGGATCAGGATATGGGCCCCCCCACAGGTACCACAGTTTCCTGACTGGCTTCACTACGAGTACTGAAAACCCCCATAATGCTCTGCTGGTACCTCTCAGCCTGCTAAGAGAGCAGTGACCTGATAGATTAAACATCTCCTTTGTGTGACACCAGACTGCACTCTGAGGTCACTGTCTGACAGCTCCTGAACAGACCCACACCTAGCAGTGACCTCAGTCAGTAGCAGCCCAGGGCAGAGAAGGTGTCTGTGCTGTTTCCCTCTTTACTCCACCCAGGACTCCCCACAACTGCCTGTTGAGAAAGTAACTTTCTGACAGTGTCCTTGAATAGTTTGTGGCTTGCTGCTAGGGGTATTGTAGCAAGGTGTCTGTGTAGATCTCAGCACTAAACTGCTTCATGCTGCTGATGCTGAGAGTCTTCTCTTGATTCCTTCACAGATCAATGTCCTGCAGGCCAAGAAGAAGTTTGAGATCCTGGATGCGGTAAGGGCTCTGTGTGTTCTGTGGCTGCTCTCATGACTCAGGGAAAGGCAGCCCTCTGCATTTCAGGTGGCATGGGTTCACATACAGACTCCTCAGTCTGTCCTTGAGATACTGTCTGGGACTGCTCTGGGGGCTGTAGGTGTGCTAACAAGGGGAGGATGGAGGACCAGCAGGTTAATCCTCAGGACAGAACTGGAGAGGACTTTCAGGGGTGAAGGACACTGCTTTTACTGCTCTGTGCTCAGGACAGGGCTTGCCTGACAGTGTGGAAGGATTTGTGAGAGGAAGAAAGAGCTGAGGGAGAGGCACCTAATGCATAGATTGCTTTAGGAAGGGTTAGACCTTGGAGATGTTTGTGGGTAATAAAGAAGGACTGATTGCACTTGGTTTGTCCCAGAACCTGTTCTGACCTTGCTGTTGTTTCCCTCCCCAGATGCTGTCCTTCATGCATGCCCAGTACACCTTCTTCCAGCAGGGCTACAGCCTTCTCCATGAACTGGATCCCTACATGAAGAAACTAGCCACAGAGGTGAGAGCACAGGGAATATGGTTGACTCCATCTGCCTGCTTGTACCCCTTTGCCCTGAAAGGATGTACTCTTTCCTGTTCAGCTACCATACTTGGTAATCAGGGAGTGGGCAGAGCATTGTGCTTGTTGGATAAGCCATGCTGCCCTATGGGGTGGCAGCCAAGAGTTATGGCTACTTTTGGTGCATCCCCAAGCACGGCCCTTTTCCCTTTGTGGGGACTTCTGATGTTAGGAAGGGCTGGTGTAATCCCAGAGTGAGGGAAGCAGAGATGGACAGTAGCTTATAAACCTCCTTCCTGACTCTTACACCTGGTGTTCTCCTCCCTGCCTTTAGCTGGACCAGCTGGTGATTGATTCTGCAGTGGAGAAGAGGGAGATGGAGCACAAACATGCACTGATACAGCAGAGGGTAAGTCCAGTGTGGCACATGTAGCATTTCTCTCTATCTGTGGTTGTCTGCATCACATGGTGGCAGCTGCCATCTGATGAGGGGCCTCCTTTTTTTCCTCTCTCACCCCCCTCCTTTTTTTCCCCTTCCATCTCTCTTCCTCTGGCTGAGCAAGGTTGCTTTTCATGCAAACCAGCTACTGCAGCACTGGGATGTCCCTTCTGACACTGCCTGCTGCCCAGCCCCCTAGCAAGGCAGCAGGCCAGCAGCGTGCCCGAGTGCCCAGCCCAACCAGATGGCCACAATCCCTGATAAATCCCCCAGCAGATGAATGAGTGGATGTACTCCTTTGGACAGGACTTGCTGCAGGGCCTTTTTGTCATTCATGGTGAACTCAGGCTGTACTTGAAGTGATGTTAATGGGTCGTGGGGGAGAGCAGGCAGGGCTCTGTACTGCTGCTGAGAGTGTGCTGCAGTGAAATTGTTTATGCAGGTGTGCTCCAAACTGCAGCTCCTGTGGTATGACATGGTTACAGCCTTGAGCAGTGTAACTCTGGAAAGGTCCATGGGCACCCAAGCAATGGAGCTGCCAGGGCTAAGCAAGCTGTTCTTGGCAGCAGAGCTGTGCCAACTCCTTGTGTGTGCTCACCCCCTGTAACTGGGAGGAACCACCATGAGCTGGCAAGATAACAGGGTTTATTATCAAACAAGACTGAGCCTTCAGCAGGGATGCATCTCTGGTTAGTGTGGGCTCTAACTCTTCCAGACCATTCATCTGGGAATTATTCCAAATCCAAGGCTTGTAGAAACACCAACTAATTAATTTTTTTTCCTTTTCCTTCTCTTTTTCATGGCCTGTTCCTGCAGACCCTCCTGCAGGTAAGTACCCACATACATTCCCTTTCTCTGGCATCTTCATTGCTCAGAGTTAGCACTTTGCTGCTCTGGATATTTACTAAGTCCTGCCTTTGAAAGCAAAACAAACCCTGCTGCAGCCTGAGGTGTCATTTTAAAGCCCAGTTTCAAGTGAGCTTGGTTTTATCCTCATGAAGTTGTCAGTCCTGTGCTCAAATAAGGTTTCTGCTTACTGGACTTGGTGTTGCAGTGGCAGCAGTACTTGTTGTGCTCAGTGCTGAGGATCTTTTGAGGACCATGGGTCTGCTGGGAGGTGAATCAGCTGCACAGGCTCCTAACCAGAGAGCACTGATGGTCTTCCAACACACACAAGCTCTGTGGGCACAGTAAGGGGGCATTTAGAGACCCCTGGGAGAGCTGTTTGTGAACCAAGCCCCGCATAGGGATCAAAAAGGAATCTGTATCTGACAGGCACTTGTGTGGATCAATACTCCTCAGCCAGAGGATTCTAAGTGGCTGATGTTTTCCTTCTAATGCTTTCACTCAAAAATGTTGAACCCCTGAAATGGAAACATAACCAGATTTGGAAGCTACTGACAGACATTCCCTGTGCATCAGCCTGTGTGTATGGTCCCTTCGGTGAAGTGTTCTGAGGGAGGGGTAAATCCATTTGTGAACTCCCAGTTCCCCAGGGATGTGGCTGGAGTGATGGCTGCATTTGAGGGAACATGGACAATCTCTCTAGCTCAGTGCCTTTCAGTTAAACCTCTTTACGTGGCTTTGCTGACTGTGCCAGTGGGGAGTGAAGCAGAGATCAGCCTCCAAGAGAGGAGAACAAGCACTTACTCTTCATCAGGATACATATGCACAGAGCTGTGGCTGTCTCTGCATAAGCCTGTAAGAGCTGAGCATCCCTGCTGCAATTTAGAGCTTCCTGCCCAGGAATGAGACTGCTTTTCAGCTCCTCTGAGTCAGCACTGCTCCTCCCTTTGCAGTGGAGCACGGCACTGCATCTGCTGAGCATCTCACCATCTCCAAAGGGAGCACAGCACATGTTTGAGTGTATGTCTTCATGCTGAGCCCAGAATACCCTCTGCTGTCTTGAAAAATTTGGAGATTGAGTTGTGCTTAATTAGAGAGGAGTGATAGAAGCATTGGGGTTTGTTTTTCTTCACTACAGTGGCTTCCCAAACAGCCTGCTCAGGCGTGACAGCAAGGGAGGGAACCCAGTTTAAATAATACATTTTGAAGTTGGTTTTGGGTAGAAGAGCTGTGCAGATTCTGAAGACAGGGAATTGAATTGTCTTTGGGCACCTTTGTGGGGCACAGAGGGTGGTTTTAAAGAGCCAACTTGCTAAGGAAATGGTCTGTGGCATTTTGTTTGTTATAGTTTTAATTAAAATAAAGTTGGTAGGAGAGAAACTCCACACAAATCATGGTGCTTTTCTCTAATGCTGGAATTCAGGTGTGTCTTTCCTATGCTACCTTTTACCCATCTTCCCTCACTGAACATCTTCCACCTTTGGGGTGGATTCCTAGGGCAGCTATCACTTCAAACTGTCACTTCCCACCTCCAAAGCCTCAAAGAGCTCTGATTGCAGCTCCATATGAAAATAATACTCACTTGGACAGAAACAAAATCAGCAGTAGGAAAGGAAGAGTCTTGATTTTTATGGGCTATGATAAATATGAGTTATATTCCTGTTGTGTAGGGGTGAAGGGAACCCCAGCATGAAGGCTGGGAGTGTCTTTCTTCTGACTGTGTGAGAGGTGTGTGTGTGAGGACTCCAGGATGGACAAATTTCTGTGAAGACTAAGCAGATGGACTTGTAGCTTCCTATGTTTCTCGTGTGTGTTGAGCTCAGCTGCCTCAATCTACATGTGTGATGAGTTTGTATGTCACTTCAGATGGCTGCACAAAGGCACACAGGGCCTGGTGTAGGTCAGACCACTCAGAAGGAAAAATTTGAGGAACTTAATGCTGGAACACAAGCCTAGGAATTTTTTTCCCAGTGGGAGGTGAGGAGTGAAATAGTAACCTTGAAACCAGTCCCTCCTAGTAGGTCCAGCCCTTCCTGAATCCTTCCACTGTGCCAAAATCGATGGTGGAAGAATCTGGGGCTTTGTAAAATCTCTTTGCAGCCTCATACCTATTCCTCTGCCTGGAGTAGCAGGGAGGCAATTGTGCTTCCCTTGGCTGGGGAAGGGAGGATGGTTTGCCAAAGCAGAGCGCTCTGCCTCACTCAGTCCAGCTGGTAGGTACCAACCTGGGGGCCATATGGCACCCCAGCACCCTGGTTTCTGGGGCTGCAGTGGAGCAGGGTGGACTCCCTAACCAGAGGAGGGTGGGGGAAGTGACCCTGCTAGAGGCAGACAGTGGCTCTGTTTGGGTCAGGGAGGCACTCAGCGAGCATCTTCTGTCAACTTCGCTCCGCGTTGCCTGGCTTCCCCCAGCCCCTTCTGTGCCTGCCTGGCAGCTGTATGGTAATTAGCCCTTGCTCTGAGTGGGTTGATGTGAATAGGCAGCAGCAGGAGGAGGAGGGGGAGGCAGGTGGTCCCCAGAGGCCATTGGGCTTCCTTTGCCCAGTGCCCCTTGCTTTGACAGGAGCCGGCGGCAGAGCTTAAAGCTTCCCAAAAAGGAGTAGGAGGGGTAAAGGAGAAAGGAGCTGAAAAAAGAAATCCCTCCTTCCCTGCCAGCCCACAGTGCTCAGCAGAGATGCTACTCTAGAGAGCGAACAGAGAGAGAGAGAGAGAGGACACACACAGCTGCTCTCTAGGCAAGAGCAGCAAGCATCCCTGGCAGCAGGCATCATGAAGATCTTCGGCAGGCTTGAATACCTACTGGTAAGAAGATTCCCACAGGGCTGGTGTGACTTGGGGAGAAAGTTTAGAGGGTGCTTTTCCCTGGGTGGGGGGCAGAGTAAGGTTTGTGTCTGTAGGACCTTGCTTGCTGATGTGACCCAAAAACCAAGTACAGCTTTATTATTGCAGGAGGGCAAATGTGTTTTGTTTCTGGGAGGGAAAAGCTCCAGGGCAGGGCACACAGAGCTCTGCACATCATCTGCAGGAGATCATTTGGCATTAGGAAATTCAAGAAACAAAAGGTCTGTAAATGGGATTTGGCCAGAATAAATGACAGCTGTCTTTGCAGAATGGGAATGTAGGTGGGGGAGCCCTCCTCCAAATCCCATCTGCCTCCAAAGGGCTTGGGTTGTGCACAGTATGTACAGAGAGGCAAAAATAGCCAGAGAGAGAAAAGCTGGAAATATATTCAGGCAGCAGAACAGAATGTGTGTGCACCAGTGTTTGTGTGTGTGTGAGGGGGTGTGTGCCTCTTCAGGGAGTGTCAATATCCCTCTGAATTCTGTTTGCTTAAACTGAATAGCCAAACTAGTCCCAGCTTTTAACCTGCCCTCCAGGAGAAGTTGTTTTCAGTGCATGGAGGTGAACACAATGCTGTGAGGGTGTACATGATGGTATTGTTAAGCACTCAGCATCACTGCAGTGAAGAGGGTACTTTTGGATAAAGCCTTTGTCTTCTGTGAGGGAAAGCATGTAGCATATGTGGTGTTGCTTATTCTAAATGGTATCAGTTGAAAATAAAACAGCATAGAGGTTTGGTAGCAAGGTGTGCTTCTGTGAGTACCTAGAGATACCTAGGCTGAAATGAGTCACTGGTCAGGGCTACCCAGTTTCAATAGGGTTTTTTTCCACCTGTAGAAATCAAAATGCTGTATGGAATATTTCTGTGTTGAATTGATACACTGAGGGAGTAAAGCTATGGCTTTTCAGGGAGGGACATTGCTGTAGTGACTGTACTTTAAAGAGTTTTAAGGAAGGTTTGGTGTTTTAGAGGAGGAGTCTGTCTGTTCTCAGCAGGGCATTGTGTCCTGTGGGCCAGGGATGAACCTGTCAACAGTGGGATGCTCTTTGGCATAGCTCTGTACTTCATACACCTCCCTCTGCCTGAGGATTCCCAGCTGCTGAAGGGCACTTTTGCTCTTCATCTGAAGCCTGTTTGCTGAAGCTGGAGACTTATTTATTTCTCTAATTTCATCAGCCATTTTCTCTGCATGAAATGCTGCCTTCACAGGGTGGCTGGAAGAGCTGGTCTGGCCTCTGTAGTGCAAACACTGTGGGGATGGACAAGGGACTCCTGAACTGAGCAAGCTGTGAAGCAACCTTCACATTGGCTGCTTTCTTCTTGTTTTGTCTTCTTTTTGCTTTTTGTCTTCTCTCATGTCTCTGTCTGTGCCTGTGCTGGGCTTTTCCTTTCCATTTGCTGGTTTGAAAGTGTCCACGTTAATGTCCTTTTTCACATCCTTATGGATGTGTCCCTTGGAATGTGTTCCCTCATTGTTGCTTCAGCAGCCTTCAGTGTGCTCCCATGGAAACCATTGTGATGTCAGCTCTGAAAGAGCATCCTTCCCAGGCAGCCTGGTGTGTAAACTCAGAGGGATAGGACTGAGAAGGGGGACAGTGAGACAGGACTGATGTCACTTACTAAAAGCCAGTGAAGAGAGGGAAGCAGATGATGGCAGAGATCTGGTTCCTTATCTTGGAAGACCTCTCCAATTTGTGTTACCAGTGTGTACCAAGGTGTCACTGCTGCTGCTAACCACAGCTGCATATGCAGTTGCAGCCATTCAGATCTCCACTGCAGGAGGCCTTTTTCCATGCCAAGCATTTCTGATGTCCCAGAGATGATGAGGTGCTAAATACAGACTTAATAAATCAGCCCAAGCTCACTTAGAGCAGACTTACCTACTCATGTGCATTGCAGTCATGGGAAGAATTTGGTAAAAGGTTGTTTAATAAACTCTCTGAGCAGGAAATGGAGAAAGAAGGGTCAAGAGAAGGCTGGTGTGTGTGCACTCTTACCCTGCTTTGTCAAGGGTAAGACCTGACTCAGAGTTACTCTGAGTATTGTAAAATGGGGGACAGGTTCCTTCTCCACCAGCACCTCCCAGACTTTGCAGCTTGGCTTACAAGGCTGGAAGGTTATTTAATTTTGTTTATTTAATTTCTTAGTGCTGTGTGGAGCCAGACAGCCCACTGATGCACTGCATCCCTCATGAGAGTCAGAGACTTACTGATGGCATAGCTGATGGTGTGCTTGGCAGGAGCAACAGCCATCAGCCAGGACCCTTCAACTTCATTTCCCAGAACTAATGGGATCTAAATCTTTTGGTGTCAATGAGCAGAACAGACACAGGGACACATAGAGGCCAGGGCTGCCAGTTAAGGGGATTCACTGTTGCACATCTGTGTGTATCCAGCTGTGGCCACATGCTGCCATGGTGCTTCAGTGCCAGTGGCAAGATGATCTCAGATGGTTCCTAGGACAGCTTTGACCTGGAATTGGGTTTCAACAGATGTTCTAGCAACTGTTATTCCAGAAATTTGTCCCTTTTTGAATGGCTGTGTAGGCACACTCCCTCTGTGGGCTACAGCTGGATGGTGTGCCCAGGAATCAGTTGTTTCAGCTCAGTCTAGTGTGCTGGAAGCTTCACAGTTGCAGTTGCCATGATTTTGCCTTTCAGCTATCTGAGCCACTCCTGCACACTTCCCTTTTCACCTCTCCTGGCTGAGAAAGGAAAAGTTATACTCATCAAGGGAATAATTTCCAGGTTTTGTTTGTCTCTCAATACTCTTAACTTTGCTGCAAAGACTTTGGGTGCTTCCATGCAGAGTGCAGAGGAAGGGAACAGAGTGACCCTGAGGGTCAGCGTGCTGCGTGCCTGGGGATGAGGCAGGCTGGTCCTGCTCCCTTGGAGCTCTCCCCTGATTTGTACCTACTTTACAAACCCAACTTACAGCTCTGGTAGGGTATCCTGCCCTCAGCTGCCCTGCAGTACTTCTGTTGCTAGCAGTGGAGCTGCTCAGGAATTACAGCAGCAGAAATATGAGCAGAATTTGACCTGGGGATGTTTCCTAAGCACTGAGAGGAGGAGGAAGGGGAACATCTTCCAATGCAAACACAAGCCGTTCTTCCCAGCAATGTGTGTCTGTGTTTGGGCATCATCCAGGCAGCTCTGTCAGCTGTATCAGCACTTGGTGGTTTTGTGTATCATTTTCTCTTTCTAAAGCTGGGCTCAGTGCAGGTTAGAGCTCCTTTGAAAGCAAAGGATGCTCCATGTGCCTTCAGCTACTCTGCTTTAGCCAGTCCCTTTGTAGAGAGGTGTAACACAACCCAGGCTTGCTGAGGTTGAATTCACACCTTGCTTGACTCCACTGATCTTTTTTTTAGTGGATTTACTCCAGTGATGCATCAGGCCCATCTGTTCCTCCTGCACACATGGGTGGTGTATCCTCCTTACCATCACACTGCTTGATTACCAACAGGCTGCAGATGATGTCAGGTGATCATCTTTAGACCTTCCCTCTTATTTTTCCTCTTCCACAAAGTGAGGCATAGCCTGTGGTCATTTTAAAGGGAATTTTGGGAGGGTTTTGCCCTACACTTGCTCTGTGCTGTCCAACAGTCTGGATTTTTGGCTGTTTGCATTATTTATTAGAAAACAGTGTGAATTCTCATCACATTTATTGAACTCTAGGACAATCACACACTTAAATAGCTACGTGTTAGAGGAAAATTCCCTCTAGCCTTTGTCTGCAGTATGTACATGAAAGACATCTGCAGAAGAGGGCCCCCATGGGATTCACCCTCTTACAGCAAGAAAATTTGGGGCTGCAGACCTCTCTTAATTGGGTGCCTTAGAGCAGTTTCCATTGTCTAATTGGGCATCATGCTGTCTTTCCAAGGAATGACTCAGTCCTGTCCCATTACATCTCCTCCTTCTGTATCAGTATTAGTCTTATTATGACACCTCCCAGGCAAGCTTGCATCTCTGAACATGAAAATAACTCATCTTAATGAGAGTGAAGTGCACGTTGCCTAGCAACGCAGCATCGCAAGGGTCTTCCTGTGCTGAACTGGGAAAGGCACTTAACTTAATGGGGCTGTTTTCACTGTGCTGTTGTGTCTTTGAACTGAGTACTACAGGGAGAAATATTTGCACTCAAGAGAGGGAGGTGTGGGTGGAATACATCATTAGAGTGGAGTAGGCATGCAGAGATGATGTGAATGTGCCTTCTTCGTGCCCCAGGTTAAAGGGGAAAGCTGTTTGGGTTCTGTGACCTAGTTTCTCTAGGGAAGGAGGCAGACCGTTGCATGGGGAGAGAGGTCCACATTCTGAGGGAGCAGCTGCTATTCTCTCTGCTCTGTCTTGCTTACCAGCTGTCAGAATCCATGAGATCTGTCAGATGAATCAGTGCCAAACCTGACAAATCAGCTCTGACCAGTAGCATAGCAGAGGGAATGGAACGAGTGCAGATTGGAGATGGCATGTGATGATAGCTAATGAAAATGGAATTGATAGGTCTTCCCCTCTAGAGATTGTTATGCCCGTTTTCCTTGTGTGAAAAGGCTGGGGCTTGTTCTGTTCCTGGCCCTTTGCAGGACAGAGGGGTGGCAGCAGCATTGCTGACTCACTTGGCCAGTGAAAAGTGCCTCTCTTGCTTTATTTTCCATTTCAGACTGCCTCAAATGTTGGAAATTCGTAGCCCTCATGATGATAAGCTACTTGCCTTTCTTCTTATCAACTCCAGAGGGGAGGAAAAACTGCATGTATGGTCCTTTCCCCTAAACAGTAGGGACAGATAAGCTTTCTGGAACGAGGATATTTCCTGGCTGCTCTTCATGGCTGCAGCCCACTAAGATATAGTGACCTGCTGTGACAGACAGCTCTGCCTGAACCATAGGATCCTGATGGAGATGGGGGGTTTTTTCCCTTCTTGATGCTTTGATTAGGCTCACTTCCATCACAGTCCTGGAGAAAGCACTCATGCCAGAGTCTCAGTCTCTCTTTATTTGCAGGACTTCTCCTATGATGACTCAAAGGTGGAGTTTAATGTTGATGCCCCAAATGGAGTGGTGATGGAAGGCTACCTCTTCAAGAGAGCCAGCAATGCTTTCAAAACATGGAATCGGTAAGTAAGAACTCATATTCCATTTGTTATTTGGGCTGAGACTCTGAATACAGTTACTGCTGTCTGCACAGGAACACTCTTTGCTTCTAGTGAGATCTTAGCAACTGTTATTGTTGCTGGAAGGATTCTGAGCTATGTAGTTAAAAGCAATATAGGTAAAATGAGGTTGGTTTGACAGTTTCTATGTACTGAGACTTTTCTTTCAGGAGCATTCTGCATCCAGGAGGTGATCCTTACCCCTCTACTCAGCACTGATGAGGGCACATCTGGAGTACTGTGTCCTGTTGTGGGCTCCCCAGCACAAGAAAGATAGGGGCTTACTGGAGGGGGTCCAGGGAAGGGCCAAGATCACAGAATCACAGGGGTTGGAAGGGACCTCGAGAGATCATGGGGTCCAACCCCCCTGCCAAAGCAGCTCCCCAGCTCATATTGCACAGACAGGTGTCCAGAGGAGACTTGAATATCTCCAGAGAAGGAGACTCCACCACCTGCCTGGGCAGCCTATTGCAATGCTCTGTCACCCTCACTGGGGAAAAGTTCTTCCCCATGTTGCTGTGGAACTTCCTGTGCTCCAATTTACAGCCATTGCCCCTTGTCCTGTCCCCACAGACACTGAAAAGGGGCTGGCCAATTCCCCCTGCATCCCATGCCTAAGATATTGATAAACACTAATTAGGTCCCCCCTAAGTCGTCTTTTCTCCAGACTAAACAGTCCCAGCTCACTCAGCCTGTCCTCATACAGGACATATGTTCCAGGCCCCTAATCATCTTCGTAGCCCTTCTCTGGACTCTCTCCAGGACATCCCTGTCTTTTTTATACCAGGGAGCCCAGAACTGGACACAACACTCCGAGTGGGGTCTGACCAGGGCAGAGTAGAGGGGGAGGATCTCCTCCTTTGACCTGCTGGCNTATGGGAGGGATCTTACCAACGTGTACAAATTCCTTGGTGGGTTGGATCGAAGAAGAGGGAGCCAGAAATGCCTTTCTGTGCACTGACCCTGCTCTTAATAATTTATAAATACTTCATCTGATAGGTCCCTGGGAATGCCAGGCTCTACATCTCCTGTGCTAGTCAGGAGTCTCCACAGCTGTCAGAGACCTTGGGAGGGTGGGAGCAGAGGTTTCATGTTCTGGCCTTGCTCGATACTTGTGCATTTGGTTTCCCTTGAGAGAGCCAATGGGTTTCAGACACAGCTGTACCAAGGGGTTCAAACCCTTCCAGTGGGTTTCTAATGCATGACATCGATGCCGTTTGGACCTGGGTTTCTTCCTCTCGCATAACAGGAAAATGATAGGATATTAAGGTGTATTTTACAGTAGAAGTAGACCCCTGAGCAAGGCTCAAAGGTGCTGCTGTTAGGCTTTGGAATAAACAAACACCCAACAGTTGAGGGACCAGGTTGTAGCGTGCACAGAAGCTGCCTGCGTGTGCCTGGAAAAAAAGACTTGAAATGATCAGAGCTCTCTGAACTGGTTCCCCAAGTGATTCCTTTTCTCTGAAGCTTCCTTCAGTACTTCCAGGCAAGTTCAGTATAATTTTGTTACCCCTTGGGCTGTCTGCTCCCCTGACAGTTAAGCACTAAGCCTGCCCTTGGAGGAACCAGAAATCACAGCGGCGCCGTGCCGCAGTGCGTCAGGGCCTTTGGTTTCAGCACTCACAGGCTGTTGCCCTGGAAGGTTTCTTAGTTCCTTTTTCCCCTCACTGCTTTAGGTTTTCCTGCTCACAGCTTCCTAAGCAGGGTATAGCCTCTGTCCATGGTCTGTTGCGTAGCTAGCTGCCTTTGTTGACACCAAGTGCCTTTGCAGAGGAGGGTGTTCCAAAACATGTCAGGCTAATGCCAAGCCCTGTGCTGTGTTGTGATAGAGATGAACCGTTCCAGGCAGCTCCCTACTAACAGCTCGTGGGTTGTGAATTCAGGGGTCTCTCCAAAGGGTGCTTATCCTCAAGGGAACACAACCCTCTGGGACCTTCTGTTTTTCCTGTTATCTAAAGCAATGTTAGTGTTAAGGGCTCCAAGTTTTCCCTGTCCCTCAGATCCCGCATCGTCCTACGTCCCAGTCACACACAGCCTGTGTCCCCCCACGGCCGTCTCTGTCTCCTCAGTCCCACCCACTCTTAGCCAGATCTGCTCACATCTTAGCTATTCGTGGCTCCTGTAGCCTACTCATCGCCTTCTCCCTGTCACTCAGTTATTCACTGTCAGTGCCTCCTCCTCATGTGAGTGGGATGGGGCAGGCAGAGAACAGCAGAATCCTCAGTTCAGGGTGCTGGGCATGGAACCAGTGCCAGCAGAAACACAGGCACTGGGCTGGTGAGCAGGAGAGCACTGCTGCAAGGAGCAGAGACCAGAACCTGAGACACACAGTGCCTGCTCAGCTTCATGTGACAGTATTGCTCCTTGAGCACACTGCTACTGTCACAGCAGCTCAGAATGATGCTGAGACATATCAGCTCATCAAAATGTGCTCCCACATAGATGGGACAGCTTCCAGTTACCTATGTTTTCCCATATCTCCCCAGACATGTCAAGTCCTTTTGTTGTCTTTTATTTCTGTCTAAATTGCAACCATGGCAAAAGAAAGAGAATCCTGTTTTGTCTCCCTTTTCCAGGGATCCTGGTTCTTTTGCAAACTGAGAATGTAATACATGCTCTAAAGGGCAGCTTGTTGCATGCCTCTCTGGCTCTTTATGCTTAGACATTCCAGTATCATCTTCATGAAGCGTAGTGATGGCTGTGGCTTCCATTGCCCTCCATGAAGATGATCAGGTTGCTAAATCTTAGGCTGCATCTTGGGATGAGGAAGCATCTTGGGGAGTTGTATTTGATGCTGAAGATCAAGATAGCAGGGAATTACCTCTGCTATCTGCATTGCATGGACCTGCTGTCACTTACACTTTAATGGGAAGCTGCTAGCTAGTGAATTGTTGCCCCCTAGGAAGGCAGAGCCCTCCACACACCCCTGTCCTCACTCCAGTCATAGGAAACAGGAGCTTTGGCATTGTGTTACCACCTGTAATGGGTGCAGAGAAATCAGCCTGGGGGGTAGCATAGCCTACACAAACACCCAGATGTCCCCAGCACCTCTTTTTGTGGAGCTGGCAGTTAGAAAGCTTTTACAAAATGGATATTTACTTATTTTTTTCCCACCTGGAAGATTCTTTATGATGTCAGGGAACTTCTGTCTTGTTTTATGACAGCCTGCTTGGAGAGGCAGCAGACATGTAACATCTGGTAGGGCACGTGTGAGTAATCCAGCCTTCCCAGTAAATGTCGTGTGCCTGCTGTGCACACGTGCAAGTACCAGTATGCCCAAACCAGTGCAATGTGACACTGGGTTTACTCCTAAGCCTGGTGTGCACACCCAGGCTTCTGCCTCAGAAATCGTAGGCAGTAAGAGGAGACTGTCCTTCTCCTTTGTTCCTGTCTTTCCTTTTTGCTGTACAACAACCTATCTAGAACACTTGCCATCACAGAATCACCAGGTTGGAAAAGACCTTTAAGATAATCAAGTCCAACTGTTCCTGTCCTGTGATAAACCATATCCCTGAGCACCTCATCTCCCTGTCTGTTAAACACACCCAGGGGTGGTGACTCAACCCCCTCCCTGAGCAGCCTGTTCCACATCCTGACAACTCAATCACAGCATCCCAATGCCAGGAGTCATTCCCTAAGGCTGCAAATCCTTTGCTCTCTGAAGGAGGGCACTGAAGAAGTGTGAGCTCTTCTTGTGACATTCCTTTACAGTTTCTTAGAATAAATTACGCTCTTTTAACTGGAGAGATATCCTGCTGTGTTGCAGAACAAACTGCCTCTCTGTAACTCTGCTGTTCTGATGTCTGTCTTCCCTCAGGAGGTGGTTCTCCATACAGAACAGTCAGCTGGTATACCAGAAAAAGCTAAAGGTCAGTGAAGCTACCTGAGATGACACGGTCTGGTTAGTCCACTTGTCTGGAATCCTGCTTTGCTGGGGAGTGGCATGGAAGGAGTGGGGAGGAGAGTTGGATCAGAGGGACAGCAAGCCCCCTGTGCTTCAGAGTTAGATGTTACTGAGAACTGAGAGGCAGCAGCTGGTGTTTGTGGGGAGCTAAATACTCCTGTTTGGCAGAGGAAGGCGGTGAAGTCTCCAGTAACCTGTTGCTTTGTGTGCATGCTGTCATATGCTTTGGTGCTGTCTGACCCCTTCCTCTTGCCCTGGAGTTAGCTAGTGGTGGGCTGGCGCTGCTCTTTCAGCACTCAGTATATGCTACCCAGCAGGGTTTGGGAAGGAGTTTTTTGGTCTGATGATGACAGATTAAGGGAGCCAACAAAGCCACCTATTTCTCACCCCTTCAGGACGTCCTCACGGTAGTGGTGGAAGACCTGCGGCTCTGCACTGTCAAGCCCTGTGAAGACATAGAGAGGAGGTTTTGCTTTGAGGTCGTCTCGCCTACCAAGTAAGTTTGGTGGCTTCCCTAGGCCATCCTCATGGTAGCTGGACTGTGCATGGAACTGCAAGAGATTAGATTTGAGCAGGTGCTGCCCAGGGCTTTCAATTGTTGACTGGGAGATACCACTGCCTTTACTCTAGAGCCCCTGTGACGTTCATCAGCCAGACCTAGCCCCCACGTACCTAATACCCAGCAGGAACACCTCCAGCAGTGCAAGCTTGTGGGATTGATTTCCCCATTCCTCTGCCCACCCGATCAAGGAGCTGTCCCTATTGGAATAGCTGTGCTGAGGATGCAGTGGAACAGTTTTGGACCAAAATGTGTACCCTGTCCTTTTGCTTTTTCCAACTCATTCCCTTCCTTTGCAGGAGCTGCATGCTGCAGGCTGACTCGGAGAAGCTGCGCCAGGCCTGGATTCAGGCTGTTCAGGCCAGCATTGCTTCTGCATACCGTGAGAGTCCTGACAGCTACTATATTGAAGTGAGTGATGGGGCTCTGAAAGATCCATATTCATGTCTTGGAGCGCTGATAGTTGGCTGCCCTCAAGGAAGGGAGCTTATGTGCTAACTCAAATCAACAATTATTCGCTAACCAAAGCCATGCTTGTGAAGCTGAGCTGAGGGAAAGGCAAGGCTTTAAATCAGTGTTGTCCTGACACCTTCACTTTCTCGCCATCTCTCTCTGGATTGATGTTCCCTTATGAATTATGTTCCCCTGGGAAGAGCTTGCTCCTCCCTAGATGGGACAAGTGCAAGCAAGTCACTGTCACAGCAGGTAGTGTGCTAGTTGATGCTCCCCATGCTGCCCACACTCCCCAGCAGGGATGGGGTGCCCTGCTGCCTGGTGGCAGTAATAGAGATTAATGAGGCTTTACCTGTTCTCTTCTTGGACTAGCCCTCATTTATTCTTCCAGGAAATGCTTCCTAGCAGTGCCTCTGATTTGCAGAGCTCTATTTCATTCCACAGCATTTTGTAGCATCTTCAAACCCTTTGTGCCTTGCAGAGGCTGGATCGGACTGCTTCCCCATCTACCAGCAGCATTGATTCTGCCACTGACTCCCGGGAGCGCAGCGTGAAGGGAGAGAGCATCTTGCAGAGAGTGCAGAGCATCCCTGGGAATGATCAGTGCTGTGACTGTGGTCAGCCAGACCCTCGCTGGGCCAGTATCAACCTGGGCATTCTGCTGTGCATTGAGTGCTCTGGGATCCACAGGTACTGTGTGTGGGTGTTCTGTGCTGCTGGCCAGGGATGGATTGTAGGCATCTGGAAAAAACAATGCAGCATGAACTAGTTGCTTGTGATGTTTGTATAGAGAGATTCAAAAATATCACTTGCTGCAGTACCTGTGTGTGCAGGTGTGTCCCTGTATGTATATGCATTGACATCTCTGCCATCGCTGTGCCTGTAGAGATAAATGCATAGCAACTGGATTGATCTTGTTTATCTTCTGATGTGTGAGCAGTTCTGGTTTGGGACATGTAACCATTTTGGTTTTCTTCCTTTTGGATATGTAGGAGTCTGGGTGTTCACTGCTCCAAAGTCCGATCTCTCACGTTGGACTCCTGGGAGCCAGAGCTACTGAAGGTGAGTGTTGGCTTTTAACAGGGAGGGAATCTTTGTGGTAGGCTTGACTAGAGGGAAAGCAGCTTCTCACCAGAGGATTTGATTCGCTCCCTGTTGTATTACAGCTGATGTGTGAGCTGGGGAACAGTACCATGAACCAGATTTATGAGGCACAGTGTGAAGAGCTGGGGCTTAAGAAACCGACCGCAGGGAGCTCCAGGTGAGCCTGAGCACACACACTGGTCCTCTCGGTCCTGTGGAAAGCTATCCATCCCCAAACCTAGCACCCTAAGCTCTCTGGAAAGTCAGAGTGTGACTGGTCCTTCACCAAGGCCCAGACTGCCTCAGGTAGATCTGCAGCAGCCCGCTCCCCCTGTAGCTAGCATGAGCCTGGCTCTCAGAAAGGTCTGTGAGGTGTTACCAGCTAACAACCTGGTGAAACATGCTTGGTAACCAGAGCTTGCAGGGTTTACATCTGCTCAGAGACCATACAAATATGGGTAACTGAAGCACATGGTGTTCCCCAGGGCTGAACATCAAGTTCCACTCTCAGCTAAATGCACTACTTAGCTTTGTTTGGAAATGGAAGTTATTTTGGGGGTTGAGAACCTTTCCCTTCTTAATACAGATTTTTAGGACTCAAACCCAGGTTGATAAAATGACCCAGAGCAGCTTCATGTCCGTGTAGCCGTTTGCTTTAGGTGATTCACGTGGCCCTGCACACAGCTTTACACTGCTCTTCTCTCAGGCAGGACAAGGAAGCCTGGATCAAGGTGAAGTACGTGGAGAAGAAGTTCCTTAAGAAGCTGGCAAACGGTGAGGCATTAACAGAGAGCGAGCGGAAGCCTCGGCGCTGGTGCGTGAAGAAGTGCCAGAGGCACAACAGCACCACGAAAGCACCCACGGCTCGGAGGAAGTACCGCCACGAGGCAGGCAACGCATCGCCAGCCATGTTGTCATCAGGTGGGAACCTTCCCCTGCCCTGCTCCCTGTGCAGAGCTGTGCCAGCCTGCCTGCCATGCTGTAAGCATGGGCATGACCTCCCTAACAACATGTGTGGCCCTGTCTTTCTCTAGGATCTGCAGCCTGCCAGAGGTATAAGCGAAAGTTCTGTTGCCCAGACAGTATTGGCACAGGTCTTTAGCAGCATTTCCTATCGCTTTCTGTCCCTTGAAGGAGGTTCTTGTGGCTAAAAGGGATCGTTACACTAGGGTGGTCCAGGAACTTTGAAACTTGCTTTGTGCCTTTTCTCTTCTGTTCCAGCCTTCCTGCTTTTTAATGCTTCAAGTCCTTTTGTTTTTACCTGCCTGGCCTGTAAAAGAGGCTGTGCCTGTGAAGGGTTCTGTCTGTTCAGAATCCCCTGGGATGGCTGTCTGGAGTGTATTGCCACCAACAGCCAGCTCTCAGTTAGGCTTCTGTGGCGTATGTGGGCCTGGGTGTGGCACTGGACACATCTGGGGTGCGTTGGATGTGCAAGCTCAGCTGGTAGAACTGCATCTTGGTTCTTCATTTGTGTGTTACTAACTGTGAATTTCCAACTCTCTCCATGTAAAACAGCAGCTACACTGGAGAGGAAGTTCCGCCGGGATTCCCTCTTCTGCCCCGATGAGCTGGACTCCCTCTTCTCCTACTTTGACACCGGTGCTGGCTCCGGCCCACGCAGTAAGTACAAAGAAAGTGTCTCTGCTTCTGGCACGCTTTACTCCCCAGCTCTTCCAGGGCACGTGCACTGCACCACACCTAAGGCAAGGTATCAGCCTCATTGCAGAGAGGGTAAATTCTGCAGAACAGTGATGGGGAGTCAGTTGCACAAACTCCAGCCCATTGCTCTTTTGTTGTGCTTATTTTAAGATCCTATCCAGTCAGTCCCTGGTGTTTGCATTCTGGTGGATGGGATTTTTTTTTTGCCCAACATCTTTTACTACCAGACTACGTACTCCTTTGGCTTTTTTTGTGGTTTCAGTTTTGGCTTTTAATTTTAATTTTTTCCCCCCCTTTTTTAGCATATTTTGCTGTGGACAATTTTTCTTTTTGTGTTTGTGACGATGAACTCCCCTCACATTCCGTCCACCTTCCTCTAGGTGCCAGCCACATCTCTATGCAGCATCCGCTAACAGGTGGCCCATGGAGTGGCAGTGGCATTGGTCCCGGTGGGAGCGGTACGCCGTTCCTCCTGGACGGAGGTAAGGTGACGTTCTGGCAGCTTAGCAGCAAAAGAGACACCCAAATTTTACTTGCTCCAAACTGAGCTTCACAGGCAATTATGTGTTTTCTTTCAGCCAAATGATTGCAACTCATGCAGTACCAGTCCCTCCTGGGCCAGGCAGGCTTTCAGAAAGCAAAAGGCTTCCAGCAATTGACTTACTACATCTTAAGGAAACTCAGAGAAAGGATCCAATCCTGTCTATGTGGGATCTCATGGCAAACAGAGAGGGAGTTAGAAGCGTTTACTTGAAGTGCCCCACATCTCCTGCGGGCTAGTCGTGTGCTCCAGTATCATACTCATCTGGGGAGTGGCACCTTTTTAAAGCTTACTAGCTCTGTTGCTTGTTATTATATGAATTTAGGAGAAATATTTAAGGTCCTGAGTCAGCACGGCAGAAAATCACAGGCTTTCTTACAAGTACATGTTATCTCTTGAAATCAGTGAAGAAAGGGCTTTAGTGCTTGTCTGAAGCAGTGCCTTAAGAGTTGTTCCAGTTTCAAGGATTTCAGCATTATTAGTCATCAGAAACAGTACTTGGGAGGTGCAGGACTTCAGAGTTGCTCAACAATCTTGGTCCTGTAGAAGAAAATAGGAATTTTATCACTGATTCATTGGAAATAGGACTGGGAATTTGAGGTGTTAATATTCTTGGGATATGAGCTGGATCCTCCTTTCTTGCTTTGTACATCTAGGGTCCTGCCATGTGGCCTGATTGGAGTTGTTCCTTGTGCTGACACAATGCAGAGCATATTCTTCCGGAGCAGAATGTTTGCTTTGGGCAGAAAACAGGAGGGATTTTTCTGACAGTGAATCCCCAAAAAGATAGGCATGTTATGTGCTGCTTTAAACTTTTCCTGTTGTAGCTTCCTTATCTCCTTTGGCTGTTGAGACAGATTACTCACGAGCCATGATTTCAGGACCACTGATTTAGAGACTTCTTTACCCAGCTGTAGCTGCTCAGCAGATCCAGAGCCAGCCTTTGAGGTGGACTTGTCTTGTTCAGGGATGGTTTTCAAGGTTCAGGTCTGTTGTTCTTGCAGACTTCCCTGCTGTTGCTCTTTGCAAAGACTACTCAGCTCATGGTTTAGAAACAGTCAGCTACAGCCTGGCTTGTTTTTCCTTTCTAATTGCACTGGGTAAAGTGTAGGTCTTGGGGCAGGTCATGTGGGTGTAACCACTTGAGTTCTGGGGGTACAGAGGCTCCCAGCCTGTACAGTCATTGGGAAGTTAAAAGCAGCAGTTAAATGCTGAGTCCAGCCCTCCACCCCAACCCAAAGGGGCTGGGCATCCCTCAGGACAAAGGTGTTGTGCCATCCCTATTCCCACAGGGGCAATTCCTGCACATGCTTCTTTCTTCCTTTCTGTTATCATCCGGACTGCTTTTGGGTGGAAGCTGGAAGAGGTTCAGAGCTGCTCCGCCACTGACTCTTTGTGTGTCCTTGGGCAAGTTGCTTCATCTGATCATGACCGTGTTGCTTGTATGCAGTCATCTGTCCTGTAACATTGACCAGCAAAGCAGGGGAGGTGGGGAGCACTGTGGAGAAAGGGAAGAAGTGTCTGTGGAGGTGGATGAGCCAACAGATGATGCTTTAAGAGCTTGGCTTGAGATACATGCTACTGATACTATTCGGCCCAGTCATGGTCAATTATCTTTCACGAGAGCAGGTTCTCCAGTGACAATGGAAGAGCTCTGGGAAGCAGATAGGTAGAGTGGAAACTGAGATTATTAGTGGTAAAAGCAGAGGGGTGTCTTTATTTGCTTATGACACTGCATAACCTGCTGCAAAGCTGTCTCTGCTGCTGCTCTGCTCCAGTCTACGTCATGGTGTCCCTCATGGATTGCAGCGAGGGCGGTCCTCAACAGCCCAAAGTGCCATTGCGATGTCGGAGCATCCCTGCATGAAGGGCAGCGTGGGGACATGGACACCATAAGGCTTTGCAATTTTTCCTTGGGCAGTTTTATTGACTGGGGCTAAATGGGATAGCAGTCCCCCTCTCCCTTGCCAGCAGCGCCCGGCGCAATGTGTGCGTGACATTCTGCGCAGCCCTATTCCCCTGTGGTCTCAGCTGTGCCTGGTACTGGAATGCCCGTGTATTAAAATGGGCTTGGTTTGTCTTCTGTTGGCCCCGCAGGTCTGAGCAGTGACAGTGGGCTTGGAGGGAGCACGGATGGCAGCACTGACATCCTGGTGTTCGGCTCCGTGGTGGACAGCGTGACGGAGGAAGGTGGGTGTCACAGGATGGAAGGGTGGGGAGGCAGCTAGTGTGAAGGCAGGACCACAGTTGTTCTGTTGTGCCAAGAACAACAGGGAACATAAGAAACTGGAAGTGTGAAGCTCTTGGGTGACCTCTCCATCCTTCTCCACCCTTAGAATGCGAGGTGTCAGAGGAGTCAAGCGGCGAAGCGGAGATTGAACAGGAGGCATCAGATCTGGAGGACCTGAGGGAGCTGCACCCTGGCTTGTTGATCTACAAAGCAGCACAAGCCCGAAATCTGCCTCTCATGGCAGAAGCGCTGGCACATGGTGCTGAGATCAACTGGGTGAATGATGAAGATGAAAACAAAACTCCTCTGATTCAAGCTGTGATGGGGGTATGTAATGCCAGGCCATGTTTGTGAATGTCAGGTCTTGACTCTAGCTGAGCATGCGCTGACAACAGGCACCTTACTGCCTGGTATGTGCTCGTGTGTCCTCTCAGTGCTGCTGGCTGAATTGATTTAGAAATTCCCCTTTACCTTGCCAGGGTTCCTTGATAGCCTGTGAATTCCTGCTGCAGAATGGGGCAGATGTTAACCAAAGAGATCTCAGAGGCCGGGCTCCCTTGCATCATGCCACGTACCTCGGGCACACTGGGTAGGTCCTTCACACATTGCTCCAACGCCTTTGGGTTGAGATGTGGATCGGGGAGTGAGGTGGGCAAGGGGGCTGGGTTTTGGTGACTTGGTTATTTGTGAAACGTGCCTTTTTATATCACACCAGCAACTTGATTGTCTTAAGGCTAATTGCCCCCGTGATTACAGGGGATAGTCAGGCCCCTGCACACCTGTTCCTTTCTCCATACCACTGTGGTGTTTCCTGATTATTATTATTTTATAGCAATATAAGTGAAGCTGTGCATGCCCTATGGGAGGACTGTGTCCTCTGCCTGCTCCAGCCTTGGGTGGGTGAGCTAGAATTCCTGCTCTGATGGTCTTTTCTTTCCCTTCTGCAGTCAGGTCTGCTTGTTCCTCAAGCGAGGGGCAAACCAGCACGCGGTGGATGGCGACGGGCAGGACCCGCTCAGTATTGCTGTCCAGGCAGCCAACGCAGACATAGTTACCTTGTAAGTGCAGCAGGACTTTGTGGTGGCTGTATATGGGAATGCTGCCTGTAAAAAGCCACCAGGAAAGGCTTCACCAATCCTCTCTCCCTTGTGCTTTCTCTAGGCTGCGCCTGGCTCGAATGAACGAGGAGATGCGAGAAGCAGAGGGTCCCTTTGGACAACCAGGTCAATATCCCAGCAACAGCCCTACCGAGCTGCAGTACAGGAAGTGTATACAGGAGTTCATCAGCCTTAATATAGATGAGTGTTAGTGACAACTCCCCCCACCTCCCCTTTGCTGTCTTGAAGTTGGGCTGAATTTCTAGAAGCCCCGAGAGCCCCATCCTCGGTATATTGGTGTTTCTTGCAGATTGGTCTGTTTTTGATGCCTGCACATATAGGTTGAGGTGCACACAGAAAGGAAGAAGGGGTCTTTCCCTATGTGAAGTTCTCCTGCTTGACTACTGGATGGTTGATTTTGCATAGGAGACTCCTAGGGCATAAATACAGACCATGGCATGTGGACTTGAGTGTGTGAAAAGTATGGGAGATGAGTATAGCATTAAAAAAAGAAAAATGGGAAAAAAAAGGAAACAAAAAAAAGGAAACCCTCTATCACCAGGAGAAACCCACCAACAATCCAATCAGATGAACCTGTCTCTGCTTCAGTATAGTTACCATGCACTGAGTTCTTGTCTGAACTGTTTGGAAGGGATTCTGACGTGGAGCCCTCTGTCCTGGCAGCATGAGCAGCGTCCTGCTCTTCTGGGACTACTGCAGCATCTGGGAACTGCTGGGGCCAGGTTGGGAAACTCAAGGATGACCTCTGAGTCAGGAATGGGCTGGTTTATGGGGCAGATTTTGCTCCAGAAGGCACAACAGAAGGGTAGGATTGAGAGCGATGGCTACTCACCTTAGTTGCGCTCAGGACTATACTGGCCACGCTCCCCTGTTTTTTGCCCTTGGTGGTTAGCTGGTCAAAGCCATAGCTCACCTGCTTCCTGGGCTGAAACACAATCTGCACAGTGTTATGGAAGTAGCAGTGCTCAATTTTTTTTTGAGGCTGGGAGAAGCTTGTCGCTGGCGATGGGCTCTGTGTCAGGGAAGAAAAGCCACATCCACCTCCCAGTGCTGAAATGGCTGGCTGCACCAGGCCATTGGACTTTGGTTCGGTTTGCTTCCTGGTCACTTCAGATTCCTGATTTAGCATCTCTGTGGAGGAGACTTGTACTTGCATGTGTACCCCTCTGTGCTCTCCCCCTGCATGCTGAAGCGTGTGAGTAGGGCATCTGAGCAGGTGGCCCAGGGGCTTTTGGGTTCCCCAATTCCAGTGACAGGCAGAATCTTCTTTTTCTTTTTCTTGTATTACTCTTTGCTGGAGCAGGGGAATGTGTTTCTATTTAGAGCACTTCGTTGCTGTGTTCATGGTCTGCATTATGGGGATCATGCTACAGTAGCTCTGCAGTCATGTAATCCTGTCTCTGGAGGGCTTGCAGAGCATGCGTGCTGCTGGCAGCTTCTCCTCTGGCTGGGAATGCAGAAGCCACACTGAGGTGTGCTCCTGTAAGAGCCTCTTCAGAATGCCCTCAACTGCAACAGACAGCAGAGTTTACAGGACTTGGGGTGCCACTCTGCAGCCGCTACTGAGCTTGCCTGGGCCCCTGGGCTGCTGGCACTGGGGTTGGGCCATAGTGCCTTACAGATAGTGCTGGGATCTGGAGGGGATCAACATCCACAAGGGATGCAGGAACACCAGGCTGAGCATCCCCATCCTCCTGCAGTTCAGCAGCAGTGATACACAATCTTTCTTTGGGTGGTTTTTGTCATCCAATACAAGTTTTGACTTCTTTTTGTGTACAAACTGCTGTCCTGCTGCAGCCCTTAGTGGATTAAACCTTTGCAGGTTTGTTTCTGTTGATGTAATCGTGTCCTTGGACACTGAAGCAACAGTGATCCACCTCTTAAGCCCTCAGAGACTGAACAAACAGCACTCTGTGTCCACCCACACATCTAAAAGTAGAACAATAAAGAAACTCTGCTTATCTCTAGTAGGGTATCCTCTCAGTTCAAGAGGGAGGGTCTCTGCTTCCTTTGGAAGGTGCTGTCCCCTACTTTGCTGCAGCCAGACCACAGTTTTCTGTCTGTGCAATCTGGGTCTTGGAAGCCCAGTTCTGTCTTTCCTTTGGAGCTTTGGGATGCACAGTGCCAAGTGCTGAGTTCTGATCTCAGTCCTGACTGTTCTAAATCTGAAATGGTCCCAGTGACTGTGCAGGATGTGCTGCAGGTCAAGGGCAGTGCAGAAACCTGCCCCTGGGGCCTTTTGTGCTTCCCTAAATACTGAACAATCTTTTACACCAATCTTGGAAGACAGAAGTTAATAAGCTTGGTCCCATTAGCCTTTGTATCATGGGTAATGCCTTTCGTGGCACTTTGATCCATCACTCCACTGCTGCCATCCCAGGAGCCCAGTGCTGTGCCCGCAGTGTGCCGCTGCTGAGCTGGCACTGTGGGACTCCTGCTCCAACCCATCAGCGTGCTGCAAGCCTGGAGTGCACCATGCAAACTTGCATTCTCCTCCTTCCTCAATACTTGGCCTGAAGCTATCCTGGAGTGCCTAACCAGGACACACTCCCTCTGAGCTCTTCTCTGGGCCAAAGCTGCACGATGTGCCCTTGGCAGTGGGCGGATGGTGTGCTTGATATTTGAGCTGTACCACCCCAGGGGGACTCAGAACTGCCTGTGGGGTGAAGCAGTGTGGCACACAGTGCCATTACTGCTGCAGTTCAGTTCCAGAGGGATGGCAGGGTGTAAATCCTTAGTTCAGTGGGAAATCTTCTCTGTGGGTAAGGTACCATTTTCTGGTTGTACCTCCTGCATGTGGCTCTGGAGTTGTATCATGGGAAGGAGAGGGTTGGCTCCAGGGTTTGCCTTGCAAGTGGTGCCAAATGCAGCTGGATGCACATTGAGTAGGGCTGGTGCTGCCGTGCAGCTACACAGCCTCCTTCAGCTGGTGTTTGATATGCCCTGTGTTAAACATCTTTCTTCCTGACACCCATGTGAAGGCACAGCCACCATCCCTTGCCCACTGGGCATTTCTTGTGAGGGATTGCAAGTTACCACTTCTTCCCATTCTCACAGAGCTTCAGCTTTCAGCCCTTTGCATTGGGCTTTGTCTTCTTTCTGGTATAAGCCACCCTAAATTTTAGCAGGCTTCCCTGCTGAGCAGGGTGGTGCCTTCACCTGTGTGCTGCTGCCCCTTGCTCATTAGCTGAGCCTGCTCACTCTGCAACTGGTGGTAGTGTTACTCTTGGGCTGAGCCAGGGTCAGAAGCAAATCCTGAGTCTTACAAACCCTCTGTGTGTGAAACCACAACCCCAGTGCTCTCTGCAGAGCTCGGATGGTGCTGGATGCTCTTGTCCAGTGACATGAGTTGTGGTGCTGAGCCTGCCAGGAGCAGAGCAGAGCAGAGCCCTTCCCACACCTGTCCCCCTTCAGCAGGGCTGTGTGATGTGTGGACAGTTAGATCCTGCTGCGCTCAGTGCAGAGCCAAAATCCAGCCCAGAACTCACAGCTTCCTGCCATGGGAGCCAAGAGGTTCCCTGTAAGGAATCCCCTTTGGCAATCCTACCCCCATTCTGTGCTGATCCACATCAATTCAGACAGGCATCAGCGCTGGTGTCCCTCAAGCTGTGCCCTTTCCTGGGAAAAGGCCACACCACATCAAAGCCAGTGACTTTCAGGGTGCTTCAAAGATCTTGCAAGTGAAATAGCTGTTTCACCACTGCCATGGTCCTACTCCCTTAAACTTCAGCAGGGTCATTGCCTAGCAATGGTTTTTACATGTACAGCAACTTCAGCCACCCCAATTGGTTTTCCAGCTTTTTAGAAGGAGTCAGAAACACAAGGGATCCTTTCTCCAAGATCCTCTCCAGTGAGAACTGGAGATGCAGCTTCCACTTTGGGTCATTTTATTTCACACTCAGCATTAGTGGCTCATGAGAAAACTGCAAAAGTCGTGTACAGTGAGGTCCACTGAGGCTCAGACTCACTCCTGAAGTACATGAAGTTAAAGTGTGTGTAAATACTGATGCAAAAAGCAGTGTCTTGCCAGACAATTTATCTATTTAACATGTATTGGTACTTTATTTAGATTCAATGTATAAAGCAACTTTGTGCACTTTTCCTACACACAGTATTGGTGGGGGGGAGGGGGTTATGTTCTTTTGTTATGGATTTTGTGCTGTCTTTTTTTTTTAATCAGTGAAATTGTTAAGTATTTAATTTATTATTGATGTGCCCAGAGGACTAGTGCAATTTTTATTCAATACAGTTGGTCTGTATTTAATGTCAGGATTTTTTTTTGTAGCATTGTTAGGGAATATTTTTCAAAGCCTNAACAATTTTCCTTCCCCCCCCTTTTCTCTTCCACTTTCCTCATACAGATGGTGAGGCATGACATGCCTCCAGTTTGAAATATAATCAAACTCTTTAATCCATCCTGTGGTTTCTAAAGCAAGAAGGTTCTCCAGGAAAACATGCTAAGGAGGCACTTCTCCCTGTTTTCTGTGTGTGTTTGGGGTTTTTTTTGATTGGGGTGTGTGTGTTTGTGTGTGCATGTGTGCTTAGAAGTTTGGAGGGGAGAGCGGGCAAATTGTACAGAAAGTTTGTTTTTAAGACAAATAAATGGCCAACCAGGCTCCAGGGATGATGAGATATGAACACTTTGGCTTTTTTTCCTTCTTCAAATCCAGCTGTATTTGGTGTTGCACAATCTCATTGGAAATTATGAATTCCAAAACTACCTTTTCTGTTCTTCCTTTCCCTTCGAGCAGCGTGTATGTTATCTATATGATAATAACTTGGTTGCAACCACAGTTCACAGGAGGAGATTTGCCTTTGTCTAGAAAGCAACGTGCCAGGTGTTGTCCAAACATGAGCAGACCCACACCATTGCCTCAGCCACAGAGCTTCTGTCACCTTCTGAGTTGGAGATCTGGGTGAATACTCACAGACCTGTCCTAGCTTTTGTTTGACTCTGCTCACCCCCTGTAACCAAGTGCCTGGACAGGGTAGTCTAGGTTTGAACCTTTGGGCTCTGCCATGTGTTTTCTGCTTCCAAATGGGGTGAGTTCAGGTTGTAAGTTGAAGTGATACCCTCAGTGTTCCCCCTCACATGTCACCCAGGGAAGCCTCAGGTTATTTTAACGCTGGTGTCTCTGAGATGGGCTCCGTGGTGTGAAATTGCTTTGAGCAGTCTGGGGGGGGGGGGAAGAATAGACTTGGAAGAATAGACTTGGAAGAATTTGTTGCCTTTTAAAAAAAGATTTGGCAAGCTGAGGCTGTGATCAGCATAACTTAGATCAACAGCATCTCAGACCAGCAAAGACACCCATTATTTATGCAAGAGAAACAACAGCTCCTCCTAAAGAAATGCACTGATGAATGGTCCCGTGGCCACAGCACAGCAGCTGTGTCTCTGCTGACCCTCCTGTGTTGTCCCTGTGCTGCCCCACTGTCCCCAAACCCACTTCTCTCTCCTCACTGCCCGAGCATTATTGCTTTCAACCAAAGACAAACTGGGATGAATGGATTCAGTGTGATGTCAGACCGTGGGTTGGCTGGTGACAAGCGTCTGCCTGAGTGTGTGTGGGAGTGTGCGGTGCTGATACACGGAGAAGGGGACGTGGGGAGGAGGGGATGGAGCAGGAGCAGGGGTGGGAGTGCAGAAGAAATGAGGTTTCTTTTGGGATTCCAAAACAGAGTGCTGTTCCCCTGGGGCTGCGATTCGTATCGCTGTGCCTCCTGGTTCCTCTGCCTCGTAGGGGGTTGGGGCTGGGGGATGTCCCTTCTGGGCTGCCCACCCACCGCTGCTGCTGGGAGGATTGGGGAGGGATGGAGGTGGTGGTAGTAGCTGAGATTAGTTTCCAAGGTGGGAGGAGGACAGTGAGATGGCTAGAGCAGCTGGCTGGAGTAGGAGTGTTTGCTCCACCATCTCAGCATTGAGCCCCTTCCTCACAGCAGGGGCCAGGAGGACCATGGTTGGTTGGTGCTCTGCTGGCTGCTGTATCAGGAGGGGCTGGGGTTGGCTCTGTAGCCCCATCTCAGTTGACTTCCATCCACCACATCCCTCCACCAGCACATGAGTGGCAGTGTGGATTGCCCATCCTGGGAGCCCTCAATGCAAGCCTTTCTTACTGCAGGGTCACGTAGGCTGCCAAAAGCCTTTGAGCTGAACCCCAGCCTCTTCCTGCCCAGGCAGCACAGAGAGAGAAGTGCTTGAGCTAAGAGAAAGCTGTGGGGTTGATACCATGGCTCTGTTCTGCACTGAACAGCTGGGCTGCTGTACCAGGGGCTGACACTTGCTGTAAATATGCTGTAACCTATTAACCTCCTTCACTTGCCTGCTTTCAGTACGACTTTGTAACACGTTTTTTAATTCCCCCTTTTCCCCCACACAGCCTGTGCTGACTGTACCTATGGAACCAGATATTCTGTATGTTATTATCTTTGTACAATTTTAAAACTGTTGCTGTGGTGTCTGCCTTTCCACCCCTCCCTTCTCTTCTATTGTCTCTTGAAACACTGTTAATAAAAATCTAGATAAACTCCTTCCCTCTGCTTTCTCTGGCTTGGTTTATTTCTGTTGGGTTTCTTGCCTTGTTGCCTGCATTAACTGGATCTAGAACATCATTCCCTTTTAACCTGTTTTCCTGCTCCTCTGGAATGCCACCTAAATACTCTGTGTTTTTGGGGGGAGGGGGTTCTTCTGTGACACTGTCTTGTGGTGATGTGGTTTCAGGGTGCTTTGGAAGAAGGCTGGGGTAAAGGTGACAGGCTCAGATCACACACACCCCCCTCCACCACCCCACCTGTTCAGTTAATGCTCATCAGGGTGTAAGCTCTGCTGCTGGCTCTCCTGTAAAAGGAGACCTTGCACGAGGGGAAAACATTGCTCTTCTGCACATGGCCCACCTTTTCCTACACACCACAGTGCAGTCCTTCCCCCCTGCCCTTGGTTTCTCTCATGCTGGGTGTCTGTGGCAGAGAAATAAAAGAAGATGACGACCATCGTGGCCTGGCCTCATGATTTCTATCACACTTAGCATGGAAAAGCAGGAATAAAATGGTGGAATAACCTCTGTTTTCCTGTGGAGGGACCAACAGCTCCCCATTGATGAATCCAGGTATGCTCATGAACTTGGCAAAGCACTTAATTGGGAAGGATACTTGGCACTGGGGAGCACTGTGCTCATTTAAGGTGCTTATGGAAGGGAAGGTGTATGGGCTTATAGCCAACTTCCTCGTGCAGAGCTTGGGAGACACCTGGCTCACTCCCCATCCTGTGGCTGACCCCCCTGTTCCCCCTTTACTTTCCTGCCTATTTCCTGTCTAAAAAGGAGACTATGGTCTCACCTGACCTCCCAAGGGTAAATGCACCAAAGGCTGAAATGCAGTTACAGATAGCCAGGTCCCCAAAAGACCATCACTATCCTCCTTCAGTTAACAAGGATTAACCACTTAAACATCTTCCAAAATCTGGGCTTAATACTTTGCTACAGCAGTAGGATTCTTGTAATTGGAGTTAAATCTGAGCATTGCCAGAATGAGTGTTCTGTCAGGATGCAGGAGGATTAGTGACCTCTCTGCTCAAGGGTGTAGTGATTTCACCAATGTGATGGGACTACTGGCAGGAGACAGAGGAAAGGGAATAAGCTATAGTAAAGCTCTGTGACTTCTGCATCGTGTATAGGGGTGGGGTTTTTCTTCTCCCAGGAAGGGAGGATGGTTTTTATTTGGGGAAGGTGTGAGGACTTGGTGGGGGGAAGCAGTGCTAGGAAGCTGGGGTGATGCACAGGGAGGATGGAGGGCAGCAGTGGGTCATGGAGGGTCTGTCGCTAGTGGGTTGGGAGAGTGGTCTAGCAGGCTGCAAGGCAGAAGTCACTGTAACCACATTAGGATGTATCTGCACGCACAGGACACTGGCAGGGGGATGGGCTGAGTCCCACCAGTTAAGGAGGGCTCAAATGACTATGTGCAGAAGCCAGCAGGTAGGTCAAGTTGGGTTTGTGGCAGATACAAACCCATGGCTCCCGAGCATTGCTGTGCCTGAAAATCAACAGGTCCTGATTAAAGCCTGCCATAACAACAAGCCTTTGCTACCCACATGTGGATAATGCTGAAGACTCTTGTTCTCCAGACCTTCTGGATTGGACACTTCCTATACTGATGTTTCTCACCCCCTGCTGTGCTCACGCATGAGCTGGGGTGGAAGGGGACACTGTTCCCAGAGGGACCTGTCCTTCGAGCTTGCAGCACAGGAGCAGCTGGAGGAATGCTTCCTGGGGGATGCCTGCAGGGCAGGGGGATGCTGCAAGGCTTCTGGGTCTGCTCCCAGCCAGCTGGATGCAGACCATTCTCTCCAGCTGAGTTTGTGAGGCATTTTGGAGTCAGGCTGGATCTTGCTGTCAGCTTGGCTTCGTGGAGCCAAGTTTTGACCAAGCTGTGCCTTCCCTCAGCACTGTGCTGATGGTGGCACATGATGTGCCTTGGAGCTGTGCAGCTCACAGTAGCTGTGGACCTTCCCTCCCCATGCCTGTCCAGGACATGCCTGCTGTCAAACAAAGGGCATGGGAGATCTCTATGAAAGACCAAAGGTAGCTGCACCCATGTAGGTGAATACCTGGGATCTCTCCCTTATCTTTTCCCCTGTGGCTACATGGGTTCATCACCAGGTAAAAATGAGCTCAGCGGCCCAGTCCATGGCAAGAGTTGCCCTAGAACATCAAGCAGCAAATGTACACCTAGAGATACTGTTAATGGGATGCGGGTGCCTAATTATCTCTAGAATTGCAGCATGAATCTGAAACCATTCCTGCATCAGGGGAGATTGTATCACAGAACCACCGCCGGGACACCCGAACTCTTTGCCTTCTCCTGTGCTTTGAACGAGGCCTTGAGTCAGCTGCCGTGGAGGATTGTGACTGTCTGATAGTGCCCTTCAGCAGCCCGTCCACAGGTGGCTGTTTTGTGCCCCAAACTGGACTGATGTTGCAGCTGCCACAACAAGCTCTGCAAAGTTTGGCTGCTGGAAGAGAAGCCAGACAATTAAATTGCCTTCCCTCTGCTCCTGGTTGAACAGTCTCCAGCAAACCAACATCAAGGCCTGTGACCCCGACTGCATGGAGCTCTGCTGTCACACAAGTGACGTGACCAAAGGCCTTGGCATTTCGGAGCACTCAGCTGCCAGAACAACTCTCTCCTTCAAGTCTTAAAAGTCTCTCTACTGTCTCTTGGGCCTTGAAAAAAAGTACCAGTAATATTAAAAGAGAGGAATTATCCCAGCTCTGATTGTGAAGCTAGAGTCCCGAGAGTGTGTTTGTGGTCTCGAGGTCATGACCAATCCTGTTGTTATTAAGAAAGAAAGGAAAGCCAACCCCAAGCCCTCTGAGGCAGTGTGAGGCTAAAGAGCTGGGCTCTGTTGGTGTATCACATGCAGAGCTGGCTCTTACATCCAGATGAAAGTCCCGAGTTCCAAGTGAAAACGGCCTGCTGCCCCGTCATCTCCATGGGTGGGAAGTATCAAAGCAAAGCAGAGCAAAGATGTTGGGACTAATGCCTCTTCCTGTGTATTTTTGCAGGAGATGCTACCTACCTGGACATCTTCCGGGACATCTCTCACATGGCTTCCAACAACCCTGAGAAACTCAAAAGGAGGAGCCTACATTTCAGCCACTCCAGCCGATAGCTCCCTCCCTCCCTCCCTCTGCCCAGACCTTCTCCTGGGAGCTCAAGCCCTGACCTACCTGAGCTCTGGCAGCGCAGGTGGGCAGCAACACCTGAGCTGGCCCAGCAGCCCAGCCAAGCTCAGCTGCTGAAGGAAGATGCTCCCTGCTCAGACACGCTTTCACCACGAACCTGTGTTTTGCCTGACGTCTGCTTTTGTGCCCTGGCTGGGAAGGTGATGGGGGTGCTTCAGAACGGGTGTGCATTCAGATGTCCCAGCACCTGAACGTGGGTTCAAGTGAGCTAAGCTGAACTCCCCATCCTCTGTGCCCTTTCTTCATGGCTGTTTCTAGGAACCCCCCATTCTGGGTGTGCACAAACCCCAGCGTTTGTACCACTGCACCAGTGCTCAGCCCTAAAGCAAAGTACAGGTAAGCGGTCCTGACCACTGCCAGGAGGAGACCAAGTCTGAAGCCTTCCCAAATCCGAGGCCAAGGGGGTGTTGCAGACTTTGGGGTGTGCTGCTTTGGGGCAGCGTCACTGGAGCACGACCACACAGCTCATTAGCAGGTGGCACTTGGGACTTGCTGTGCTCTGGGGTGGTACCAGCTTCCCGCAGCTGCCACAGGACGCGATTCCCTGTGGCACAAAGTCCTCCAGACACCGACCTCCCATCCTCACAAAGGAGAAAGGCCGTGCAGGACACAGCACTGGATGGCCACTGAGACACAGGCGTCCCAGTCCTGCCCAGCCCACTGCAGAACCATTGTCTGGACACTCCACGTTGCTGCATAACAATTAAATACCTCTTCTGCTGAGCGCTTTGGGTTTCCCTGGACCAGGAAATACAACACCAATCCCACAGAGACTTTACAAGCAGGAGAGATCCCAGCTGTTCCCCTCGGGGTGCTCCTGCTTGCTGTGGATCCCACTGTTCAGGGAGTTGTACTCTCCTGCAAGGCTCGCCTTCCAGTATTAGTTATGTCATTTTTATTATTGTATGCTATAGTTCCCCAAAATAATACCAGGTTATGTGTGGCCTATACAGGTATAGGCACCATGATGTAATAAAGTGCATTGTCAGAATGATGTAGATAAAGTATGACATGCTGAAATGTAATATATCTTATGGCAGAGGAAATGTATTTGTTTGAAAAGGTGGGGAGGGAAAAAAAAACCACCCCTCTCGCATGCAAATGGTATCTATGGGCTGAGAATAAAGCCAGGAGTGTTCTGTTTTAAATTTGCACACATTTTCCTCCTTCTTTCTGACCCTAGGTCTTTAAAGCTGGTGAAGCACTTGAATACAAGCAGGTTTAAAGTATGAAATCTGTCTGCTTTATGGCTTGGAAGGGAAGCTAAATGAACTTCAAAGAGACCCGTGATTCTAACTCTCTGGGTAGCCCTCCTGCTTTTACCTGATTATGACACGCTCTAACGCCACCGATGCTGTTAATGAACCACATCAGCAACATGGCAGATGAATGCAGATCTCAGCCAAGGGCAGTGGCTCAGGATGATGGGCTTAGAGGAGGGAAGGTGCTTCGCAGGAGCTGGGAGCCTTCTGGCCACGTTTGCAGAAGAGCTTGCCTTGCAGCTCGCAGCAGGAAAGGGGCTTGAAACAACCCACTGTGTGGCTTTAATTTCTGTGGGAGTAGTGACAGCTATCAGAGCATCTTTCCATTGGAGAGGAGCACCTGCCCAGCAGCAGCTGGACTCTGGCTTTCTGCCATTGTATGGCATAGTGGTGTGACTGTTAACAGCGACTCCAGGTTGTGCATCATTTTGCTTCAAGCTGGAAATGCAGAGCTTGGATGGAAGGAGCTCGGGTGGAAGGAGCTCGGATCGGAGGAGCTCGGGTGGAAGGAGCTCGGATGGAAGGAGCTCGGATGGAAGGAGCTCGGATGGAAGGAGCTCGGGTGGAAGGAGCTCGGATGGAAGGAGCTCGGGTGGAAGGAGCTCGGGTGGAAGGAGCTCGGGTGGAAGGAGCTCGGGTGGAAGGAGCTCGGATGGAAGGAGCTCGGGTGGAAGGAGCTCGGGTGGAAGGAGCTCAGAACAGGGCAGATGTTTCAGCAATGGAATCACAAGCGCTGTGACCCTAATGAAGGATTCTCATGGCTGATTTCTCAATTACAGCAGACTACAGGAATGTTCTCTACTAAAGAGTGAGCTGCTAAGCTGAAAATGAGCCCACACCCTCAGAGAAGATTGCTCTAAGCTACCTTCACACTGGATACCTATTACTTACTCTTCCATGAGCCAAGAAACCATTATTTTACTCTACTAAAGATGCCACAAGCAGGTGTGAAGAACACTCTCCCCATGTCCCCACACCTTTTAGGTGTTCCAGCCTCATGTCTCCGTGTCCTGGACAGCCGTTCCTGCCCCCTCCCGTGCCCCACTGCCAAGGCATTTCCTTCCTGGCTTGCAACACCCCTCGTTCTTCTGTGTCTGCACATGTGTAAACCAGAGCACACGCCCCTGCTAACAGATCCCAGTCCTGTATTGCCACATCCCCCTTGTGCCAAACCTGACCACGAGACAAGGCACTTGGGTCTGCACTCCTCTGTCCCAAAATTGGCTCCTCCTGGAGATTATCTTACAGGATGCAGAACTCCCTAGGGATTTGGCTTTGCATAAAATCCCTCTTGTCACATTTCCCAGTGCAAAAGACCCAGAGAAAAGCCTGAATTGCCTGCTACAGTGGAGCCCACATCTTCCTATTGCTTGTAACTCGGCTGGTGTATCTCAGCACGATTCATTTGGGTTTGGTCTACATCTCAGTAGATTCTTCTCGTGGATGAAAGACACCAGAGGATGGGGCAGGGGTAGGCCTAGAGATCAGAGAGATGTGCTGCAGGGACGATGTCCCAGCTGTTAACTGGTTCTCAAGCTAAAAAAAAAAAGGGTTACACTTTCAAAAGTGTCTTGGTTCTTGGCTTCCAACGCTGTCCAGCAAAGTGAAGGCTACAAGGCACCCACGTCTGGAACCAAAACTCCTTCCATGGTTTGGCCCCATGCAAGAAAGATCGTGAAGTTTGGGAAAAGACTTTTCCAGAGCCAACCCCTAGAAATAACAATTAGGTGGTAACAAACCCAATCAGCAGCTGAAAGCAAAACAAAGTCAAACTAACCCCTCCCCAGTCACAGTCTGTATTCAGAGAGTTTTATTATTTAAAAAAGTTGCAAAACAAAGCTCGCTGCTGTCTTGTTAACTCTTTGTTTTCCACAGAAAGTCATAAACAAGATTCTAAGAGTAAAATGCTCCTGTGCAAACGTCATCATCAAAAATAAATGTGGCATTTTATGTACACATAAGTTACTGTCAAATATTAACATAAAATATATATCTCTATAAACAGGCTGCGACAAAAACGCAGTGTGGGTTTAGGCTAAAGGAATCAGGTGCTTTGTCTGTGACATGGAAAAGTTGAGAACCCCCTTTCTTCTCTTTCCTCTACCATAGTGAGACCCCTTTGAAATAATCTGGGTTAAGTCTAAAAGGATCAGCAGCAGCATGGGGTGCATTGTCCTCGAAAGGCAGCAGGAACAGGTTAAGGATGGAGAGGTGTCTGAGGAGCAAAGCTGTACTCAGAGGCACCTCGTGTGACTGTGTGCTCCACCATCAAGACAACGGCGACTGACACGAGCACACACTCCTCAGCCTCCACTGGAAACCTTTCCATTGATGTCCAGGCTGACTTTTCTTTTGAGGATGTTTATGAAATGTAGATGGGCCTGTCTGAAGCCACAGGCTGGTTTCCTCACAAGGGTTTATAAGTTGGAAGCTATGAACAGGGTTTTAGGAGGAGTTGACAGCTGTCCCAGAGAGCAGGGGTGCAGTTCTCCCCTCCCCAGACACTCCTTCAGCACAAAGGAACGTTGTGTGATGCCTGAATCCAGGACACATGGGTAGTTTAATGATGAACTTGTAGTCACTGGGGGAGGATTGCCAAGCTTGACAGTGTGGTTTAGGTGCTCCCAGATAGTGGATCCAGAAAGAGCTCTGTTTGCGACCTTCCTGACAGCACCTGAGCTTTTTGGGACTTTCCACTTCTCCACACACACAAACACACCCTCAGCTATCTGCTTCCCCTTCTGAAGAGCTGTCCTTTGTGTATCTAAATCCATTAAACACCAGGTCTGGGCAAGGCTCTTGTGTTCCCACCTTGCTGGAGAGTGGGTGAAAATGCAGGTCACTACTGTTGTCCATGGAAATGGTCACTCCAGAAGGGTGAGTATGAACAGAATCATCACCTCTCCCAGCTTCTTCTTGCACAACTCGGTAGTTTTCTAGGGTCAAGCTCACACTGGGGATGGTAGGAGTGTGAGCTACATTCAATGTCTTCTTAGACCTGAAACTCTGGTAGCAGAAGAGGAGAGACAAGACTAGGGTGTCTATAAGCAGCTCGAACATCTCAACTACAGACAGGACTGAGGATCCAAACCAGAGGCTCCACTGGCTTCCCATGCTGGACAGAAGCAGATTCTCCTGTGGAAAGAACCAAAGGGTCGTGTCTGACAAACACAGCAGAGCTCCAGGAACATGGAATTATCACACACTGATGGCAGCTCAGTTAGTTAGCTACCTACTGTTTGGGGAGTAACTTTGTGTGACCATGTGAGATTTGCAAGTCTCTTCCTTAGGAAGAACAATCCCATCCCATCCTGGGGGCTGTAAATACCACACCCCCCCCGCCTTCAACCACACACAGCACACCCTAACTAATGACAGGTAACAACACTCAGAGCTGGTGTAGTGCAACCTACTGAGAGTAAGGGAGACTCATTCACAGACTGGTAGTTCAGTTGCTTGTAGTAGATTGTCACTTTGGCAATATCCTTCCTGTATTGGAGAAAGGGAGCAGTTAGCAACGCTGGGATATCCTCGTGCCTTTCACTTGGTGGAAGGTACTGCTGGAGCTCTGGTCTTGATTTTACATGCTGATTGCTGGGCAAGAGGTTCTACCACTTGCTCCAGGTTTCTTCCTGAGGGTGTTTAACATGAGCTTGGAAAAAAGGTTACAGAAGCGACTGCTTTGTGATAAAAGATGGGAAGCCCACTGCACCACCCTGTGCACTTTTCTCTTGTCCTCCCTTTCCAGTCTAACACCTACAAATTCTGCACAGGTGAAGAGTTCATCCATAGTTTGAACAGGAGCACAGTCTTGCAGTGACTCACCTGTTGCTGGTGGAGTTATATCCATTCTGGTGCCTTAGAGCTTGGCGGATCCAGTCCTGCAGCAGAGCATATGTATGTTACTGGCTATCCTGTCTTCTGAGCGTTGGTATGTTTAACACTTTGTTAACATAGATTTCATAAGCAATAAAATGGCTCTTGGGAGTAATAAAAAAGGATGTAACTGGTTGGTTTACAACATACAGCAACAGCCCTTAAGCAGAGCTGTATTTGCCAGAACAGTGATGAAATACACACTGATATTGTAGGTGTGCATAGTCTTCTGGTTCTTAAATTCTGCCCTTAACTACAACCCCACTGAACAGTTTCCTCTGCTAAAGCTGGTTGTATTTACATCTGTATTGTGACCTGTTGCACATGAGGGACTACCCAGCCCTACAGCCTTTATGCCAGTTTAACACTAGAACATGGAAAAGGCAAGAGGTCTTCTACTAACTCACAGAACTTCCACTTCCCCACAGCACCTCCCAAACACTGACAGGTGAGTTGTTATTACCCCACAACACCTACAGGAAGCAGAAAGCCATTTACCCCATTTTGCAGGTGGGAACTAAGGCAGTGGGGTGGATTGCTTGAGGCCACAGGGGAGTTGGGTTGGAACGGGAACTGCATGTACCTCTCCAGCACCTTAGCCTGGCATCTCCACTACAGGGTCAGTCCCTCAGGGCCGGGTTCTGGACCAGTTTAGCTTATTTGCCTCCAATTGCTGCTGCCTGAGGTGCTGTATTCACCCTTAACTTTAAGTTAAATGCAGTGTGCCCTCTAAGCACAGTGGTTTTCTGTGAGGACTACCTGAGACTTCGATGATGGCCATTTAGCTGTCCCAGCAGACACCTTGTACAGTGATTCCCTGGTAAGACAAAAATGGATATTATGGTCACTGTGACTCTTGGAATTTAAAAGTGAATACAAGGAGGAGTTTAACAATGCTAACTACTTGCCCAAAGTTCTTGAGACCATTGGGAAAAGCTTAGTAAGTCAGCTTAAAAAATGAAACCAGAGGTTGTGTGAAAACTGTTCAGGTCAGGAGGAAAACCAGAATGGTTTCAAAACCCTGACAACCTTTCTTTGATTCATTCTAAACAAAAATGCTTGATGCTTTGCCTTAAAATCATGTCTTTCCATTCTGAATTTGACCTACAATAAAAAAAGGTGAACGGAGGAAGAGAAATGAAGGTGAACCAAGGAAGGTAGATTGAAAAAATGGCATGAACAATGTGGTTTAAGCTTAATAAAACATTTCAGTGTGATTAAAAGAATTCCCACTGTCATGCACACATAAAGTTCTAATATTTAATTTGCTTAATGCTGTCTTTTTCCTTTCTCAGCACTGGGGCTCAAACATCAAATTGAAATCTCTGGTTCAGAAAAAACCCCAAAATTCAGTCATCTGGTTGACCTATAAATTTTTCCACTAAGTTTCCCACATTTCCACTGGTGTGATTTTCCTCTGCAAGCTGGGATTTATTGTGCCCTACTTTTGTGACTTACCGGCAAGGCTTAGGGCACTGGTCAAAACAGTTTAGGTGATGATTTCTGAGCCTGTTGTACAGCTGGTAGAAGCAGTGACCTGGTGAAAGAGATGAGAGGAACATATTGAGATGCTTCCTTGGGAAATGGGATGCCAAACCCCCTGCCCTCAGCTGACCTTCCCAAGCTCTCTCAGGTAGATGTGGCTGAGCCTCACTCGCAATGTAGAATGGTCCAAAAGGAGCTAATCACCCCCCAAGGAACCACTGAACATAAGGCAATCAGAAAACTGAGAGAAGTTATTCAAAGCTTTGTCTTATACCAATATTGGTAACATGAAAGAGCTTGGCCTGGTGTTAATGTCCTTAATAAAGGGATGCTTGATAGCATCGAGTTTTATTAAGCACTAATTTGATGTCCATTCAAACACAGAGAATGGTGACCATCATCTGGCTGGATTCAGTGATGTGAGGAAATGGTCTGAGTGGGAAATAAGCACAAAGTAGAAAGGGGGTAATCTAAGGAGTTGTGTAACCAGTGGCTATTTTAGGAAGGTTGTCAAGCATTAAGGGTTGTCAAGCATTGGAACTGGCTGCCCAGGGAGGTGGTGGAGTCACCATCCCTGGAGGGGTTTAAAAGGTGTGTGGATGGAGTGCTTAAGGACTAGAGGTGGACTAGTCAGGGTTAGGCTGAGGTTGGACTCGATGATCTAAAGGGTCCCTTCCAACTCAGACAATTGTATGATTCTATGGTGTTCCCTTCTGACAAGGAGACAACAGCAGTCTTCTCTTACCCCACGCAGGCTGCTTGTTGTAGTTACAGTACTCAGCGCCGGGAGGCAGCGGGTAGTAGTAATAGCCACAGCCACATTTTCGAACCATTATGTGCTGAAAGCAGGAATGCAAACAAGCCTGGAAAAGGAAAGAAGGCAAAAGAGATTGGGTAAGCCAGAAATCTTCATGTGTCCAAATTTTCAGGAGACAACACACAGACTTTGTTACTATAAAAAGATCATGAGGTCATGATGGTCCAAAAGGTTTCCACCTTTCCTTCCTTGGCTTTACCTCTGGAAACAGAATTGAAGACAGGGAGATAGAATTTTCCCCAGCTCCCTTTTGCCATTATGGCCAGTAACTTTGCAGTTAAACAACCCAAGCACCTAGAGCCAGGAGCAATTACTTACACAAATAAATACCTGATGGCCCAAGAATGTCGCATTAGAACAGTCCAGCTGCCTGGACTGGCTCCCTGTCTAATCTCTCTTGTGTTACAAGAGGGAGGAGCCCCAGTGTCTGGGACTGAGTATCCCCCACTCAGCAAAACACATTCCAAGTTATAACACCTTGCTGGTGAGCTTCTTTCCAGAGGGGCGTGGATCTCTCCGTTATCTCCAGCAATTAATCAGCTGATTTGTAAAAGCTCTCTGGAGAGTAAGGTATGACTTGTGTGCTATTCATCCACTCTGAATAAGCTGGGGCCTCAGCCAGCTACTCTGACAATACCTGCAGGGTGTAGGAGTTGTTGTACAGGAGTTTAACGTTCACATCATTGCCATTAGTCGTGCATCTCCCATAATTGCCACCCAGGCGATTCACCTCATCCTGTGGACACAGAAAAGAGGCCTGAGTGATTAGGAGCTTTAATTGAACCCAGCCATCACCATCGAAACTTAACTGGATGGAGCATCCTATAAAGGTCAGGAAGTGTAGCAATACACGTGAGCAGCTGAGCTATACCCTGCTAATAAAACACACAGTAACGGAGCGAGGCAGGAGCCTGGTCAGCCACTGGCTCTGCTGACAAGCAGTAACTCATCATGGCCAAGTAACTAAATCATTTCTGAATGCTTGCACTCATCCCAATGTGCATGTGCAGCCCCCTGGGTAGAGCTGGAATAAGATCACAGAATCACAGGGGTTGGAAAGGAGCTCCAGAGCTCATGGGGTCCAACCCCCTGCCAAAGCAGGGTCCCTAGGACAGGGCACACAGGTTGGCATCCAGATGGGGCTGGAATCTCTCCAGAGAAGGAGACTCCACATCCCCCTGGGCAGCCTGTCCCAGGGCTCCCTCACCCTCACTGGGGAAAAGTGTGGAACTTCCTAAGCTCTAACTTGCAGCCATTGCCCCTTGTCCTGTCCCCACAGACACTGAAAAGGGGCTGGCCATTCCCCCTGCATCCCATCCTTCAGATATTTATAAACATTAATAATGGCTCCCCTTAGTCTTCTTTTCTCCAGGCTGAACAGCCCCAGCTCACTCAGCCTTTCCTCCCAGGGGAGATGCTCCAGGCCCTTCATCATCTCCATAGCCTCCTCTGGACTCTCTCCAGGACATCCCTGTCATTTTTATCCCAGGGAGCCCAGAACTGAACACAATACTGCAGGTATCTAAGAGGTGTGAAAGCCTCAGAGTTAAACAAATTAGACTCTGGTGTGTTGAGGACCAAAAGGCCACTTACACAGCTGGAATAATTTGGTTTTATCCATAGGAACCTGAGCATGGTGAAGAGAAAAACAAAAAGGGGCTCGAATAAATCTATACACAGAGCCAGGAAGTGAGTGCAAGAGTCCCACAGGTCCGTTGTATGAGTCAGACACAGTGTTCAGCTCCTCACAACCTTCTGCACGCAGGAGGAAAAGAAACAATGCTCTTGAGCAAGTGGCTAACCTGCTGAATGCCGATGGTGGTAGCAATGCCTGGTCTGATGTCGAAGCCTTCATGCTCCAGGAATGGTGTCTGATTGTGGTTGTGTATCATCACTTTCACACCGGCTACTGTGGACAAGAGTGGGATGTGATCCTTCTGCTCTGCCCTCAGGATAAGGGAAAGTCCTGTAAACCAAAGAAAAGGGAAGCATGTAACCACTTCTTCTGGGCCAAACCAGGAACACCACCACATCCTGAATGCTCAGCACTGATCGAATTGCTGTCCTTAGCTCACACAAGAGCTGTTCTTTTTCCTTAGAGACCTGGTGAGTGGTCAGGTAGCAACCACACCAGCCTGTTCCAAAACTGCAACGATGCTCTGCTTATAAACAACAGAATATTCTGCTTGCTATAAGTTAAGATATGGCTGATATGGCTATCATATAGATGTGGCTAGTGAAGCAAGCAAACGAGGTACATATTCACAGAATCACAGAATCACAGAATCTTAGGGGTTGGAAGGGACCTCAAGAGATCATCGGGTCCAACCCCCCTGCCAAAGCAGCTCCCTATCTCATATTGCACAGGTCGGCGTCCAGAGGAGACTTGAATATCTCCAGAGAAGGAGACTCCACCACCCCCCTGGGCAGCCTGTCCCAGGGCTCTGGCACCCTCACTGGGGAAAAGTTCTTCCGCATGTTGGTGCGGAACTTCCTATGCTCCAGTTTACAGCCATTGCCCCTTGTCCTGTCCCCACAGACCACTGAAAAGGGGCTGGCCAATTCCCCCTGCATCCCATGTCTAAGATATTTATAAACACTAATTAGGTCCCCCCTAAGTCTTCTTTTTTCCAGGCTGAACAGACCCAGCTCACTCAGCCTGTCCTCATAGGGGAGATGTTCCAGACCCTTAATCAACTTTGTCGCCCTTCTCTGGACTCTCTCTAGGAAGTCCCTGTCTGTGCCATCAGACCAGAAGAGAGGGATATATGCCAGTAAGTCATGTATAAAAGACATATATTTAATCCATAGCCAAATTATGTTAACTCCAGTTCTTCTTCCCACCCTTTCCCAAATAACATACCGTAAGGAATTCCTGGTTTTGTAGCTGTCCAAAAAGGGTCTGTTCCCTTGCTGTTAAAAGTATAGCAGCTTCCAAAGACTGGGTGGTGAAAGTGATCATAGTCACTGAAATCAAGAGAGATTTTGATGGGTTTCAGTGATGACTGTAGCAACACCTTTACTTCTACATAGGATGTGTTGTCTGCGTGTGTACGTGCACATGGGAGGGACTATGGGAAGGATTTGTTAAGACACTGGAGGCAAGGAAAAACAAAATCCAGGTGCACAGGGATTCACTGCTCACCCATGGTTACAGCCAGAGCACCAAACACAGGAGTCAAATTCCGAGTTCTGACTCACTTTTCCTTCCACTAAGCAGACTAAATTTAATTTTCCCCTGCTTGTTCCAACAACCAGGCAGGTTGAAGTCCTGTGCTCTAATCAAAAGGAGAAATAGCTTCTCTTTTTCCTTGTTTTCTTAAAATTTATACCCCTCATTATGATCATGCTGCACTTCCCTGGCCAAGTCAGCCTCCACATTCCACTGGTTTGTAAGAGTTCTTAAGAAGAGCTGTACAAACACACGTACAGAGGCGATGACACTCACCACTCAGTGCACACACAGAGATACTTCACATGGAAGCATCAGAAAGACTGACTGCAGAAGAATGGAAGAATCAATGGCCTCCAGGAAAGGTAAAACAGGACCTTAAGACAGGACCTTATCTGGTAAAACTTCATGTACCCCTTTCCTCCTTGGTGAAAGTGCTCAGGAAAACACTTAAAATTCACTTTCTGCTTATTCTATGTCCTAGATGAGTACGTTGCTGTTAACTCTCTTGAAGTCATCAGCTGAAAACTAGTTGGCCAGCAAACGGCTTGTGTGCCTGAGGCACAGCATGCTCTGTGTCAGTTGTGTTTGGAAGAGCTTCCAGCAATGCAAACCACAGGCATGGGGGAAAAAAAGATCACAGTTACATCTCAAGAAGTAGCATACCTGGGTCTGCAGGGCTCCCCGTCGTACTGACAGGAGTAGACCATGTCTTCTATTTGCTCCTCATGGTCAGAGATGTTGATTATAACTGGTAACTGGGACATGATATTCATGTAGTGAAACCTGTACCATTCAAGGATTGCATCCATCCCAGAGGCATAGGTCTTGTAGAAGCAATTCCCACCTGTGGCATTGCACTGGAAGAAGAGAAGAGAAGGAGCCATTCAGCACAGCCAGCATATGACAGCCGAAGGGCAACCAAGATCAGGGTACAGGCAATACTGGACATGAGGGGAAACTCTGTTTTTTCCAGGAAGTGAAGTCTGTGATCATTTTAATTCTCACAGAATCACAGAATGGCTGAGGTTGGAAGGGACCTCTGGACATCATCTTGTTACGTGCTAAGCACCTCGCTCCTCAAAGCTGACGTAGGCATGTGACTTCACCTCAGGGAATGAGTACAGGGGAAGAGAGGCAGGAGAAAAGAGCAGGTGAGCAAACTCCAGCATCCTGGGAGAAGGAAGGACAGGGTTGGTGGGAATTCTCTACAACCCATGAATCATTAACTGAGTCCTGAGACGCTTTCTTTGCTCTTACTCAGGCCTTAGACAGGTGAACACCCACAAAGCCTGGTGAAAGTGTGCTTGGTGAAGCACTTCAGGATGGGGCAGGATGATAATAATCAGGCAAAAATCACTGGCCTTCCAAGCCACATCAGTCTCTCTCACAGCACCTGCTCTCAGATCTACTCTACCCCTAGTTTTGGTAGGAGGAATCTGAAGCATCTTCATTCTTCTCCAAAGTCACAGTCACACATTCATCATATTCATCCTCTTGATTTGATATTGTCCCCTTAAGTTTTAACTGCAGTGTGTCTGGGGCACCCTGTACCACAGGATTTAGGTGCTGAGGGAATCCTCTCATGTTGTTTCTGTTATTTCCAGGCTCACCTGCTAAGTCTAGATGCTTTGTATACATTTTGAAAGGGGTGCAATGATTGCCATAGCCTGCTGCTACCATCCCCTGCTGAATCTGTCACTACCAGAAGGACTTTACAGGT
>VZTU01022844.1:279666-375397 GCA_013400835.1 Zapornia atra
GGGGGGAGATAATAATCCTCTTAGACTATGGCTAGTCCATGGACTCTTTCAAACAGGGTTGGTGATGAGTTCACAGCTGAAAATAACTGTGAGCTGAGTCTCATCTGTCTTTCCAGGGTTTGGGTGCCAGGAAGTAGCAAAGAGGGCAAACGTTCTGTGTACTGCTGCCAAAGTACCTTGAGTAACTACCGCCCTTACTCTGTGACTTCTCTGGTAGTATGGATATGCAAAGTCAAAGTGCCAATACGTGCTGTGGGGAAGGCTGCAGCCAAAGGGGTGTGTAGTTTTCTTCTTTCTAAGAACCATAAGGCCCAATGTTTCATCCTGAAACGTTGCATCACTGTGCATTAATACAGACGCATAGCTAATTCATCATTATACGGGCTAGTGAAACCTGCTGGCCTATAGGTCTGAACCAAAACTGCCTCAGAACTAGCAATATAGCTTCACCTTCACCTCAAGGCATCAGGATAAATCTAAATTTCAAGTGAATGCACGGGACAACTCAGGATCTGGTTTTAATTCTCTCATTCTGCAGAGTGGAGGCAGGTTAATTTCTGCCAGCCTGGAAATAAAGCTACTTCCCAGATGGAATATAGTAGGTTTTTCATAGTTTGGGTGAGCAGAATCAAGTATTTAGGAAAGGGGGTGGAGAAAAGCATTGCCTCAATTGAAATCACAGAGGGTACTAAACAAATTAGGATGCAGATAAAGGCTGGCAGCCGTTAATTGAAATAAAATGTTCTTGGGCTGTTTCTGAAGACCACGAATATATCAATTACTGCCATTAACAGAAATCTCTTACATAAATAGCTTCTTCCAGGAATCTAAAAATAATCTTCTCTCTCTTTTACAGAGGTGAAAAGGATGCATGGAATCTGAACACCCCCCCAGGAAGAGTGACACAACTGGCAACCAAAATCCAGGTCTCCTTTGTCCTGGTAAGTAAAGCACCCACTGTGCTGCTCTGGATGATTTCAGGCTCTATGCTGATGAAAGCATGAGCATTACTTCTGCTCATGTGTTTTAGTCACACAGACCAAGGACATCTTCCTGGGATTTAGTACCAGTTTGGGCCATTGGATTAATGTTGACGTACTTCTACTTACTGAATATGACATCAAGTCCTGTAATCTGTGAGTTTCCAAGATTACAGCACTTTGTGAATCACCCCACCCATTACGCTATTAAAGGAAGTTTACTGAGTACAACACTTTGCTCCAACCTTTGGTCCGAATAAAAATCTTATAAACACAGTGATAGACTTTGAAGACAAGACAAGGAGCACCCAAATAACTAAATCATTGAGAGGGCTGTGTGATGACGTAATGAGAGTTAACTTTACTGAGTTACGGGCCTTGAGGTGTTTGGTGGTGGCTCAGTCTGAGGTGCCGGCAGGGTTACTGCACCTCAGCTGGTCATACACACCTGTGCCCTGGCCTGTGATGCCTTCATCCTTAACTAGACCCCTCCTGCCATTTTAAAATGTGGCTTTACTTCAAAGGTTCTTGGAATCATAGAATCATAGAATGGTCTGAGTTGGAAGAGCCCCCAAGGATCATAGAGATCCAACCCCCCTGCCACAGGCAGGGCCACCAAGCTCAAGGCCTGGAGCGACACAAGGTTGCCCAGGGCCCCATCCAACCTGGCCTTGAACACCCCCAGGGACGGGGCACCCACCCCCTCTCTGGGCAGCCTGTTCCAGCCCCTCACCACTCTCTCTGTAAAAAAACTTCCTCCTAATATTTAATTTAAACCTCCCCTCCTTTAGCTTTAATCCATACCCGTTGTCTTCCCATTATCTACCCTTTTAACAAGCTGATTCCCCTCCTGTTTATAAGCTCCCTTCAGGGACTGGCAGGCTGCAATGAGGTGCCCCCGCAGCCTTCTCTTCTCCAGGCTGAACAAGCCCAGCTCCCTCAGCCTCTCTTTGTAGGGCAGCTGCTCCAGCCCTCTGATCATCTCCGTGGCTCCTCTGACCCCTCTCCAACAGTCCCACATCTTGCTTGTATTGTGGGACCCAGATTTGGACACAGGACTCCAGCTGGGGCCTCACGAGGGCAGAGTAGAGAGGGACAATCCCCTCCCTGAATAGGACTCTTCATATGGAATGATATCTTAGAGTTACAAGCTGCTAAAACAGTTTCTACTACTTAAGGCTTATTCCTAATCTTCCTGGCACGAGGAGCACTCCAAAAGCTGTATACCAGATTAACTTTAAAACAGCCCACAAAGGTGGTATCTGACAAGGAAGCCCAGTTTATCACAAGTTACCTTCCCCAAGGACCATAACATGTGCCATGCTTGTCTTTGCTAAGATACTGTTCAATTATAACATACACACCTACTTTAGACTTTTATAATTAAACTGGGAGATGGTTTTTCAAACTTCTTTGATATACTTGCCACATACAAGAACAGGAAGCTGGAGCAAAGTGAAATACTGAAAAAGGGCACTAACAATTAAAAGAGGTGTGATAAAGGACTGAAGTCAGAACAATTCCACTTTTTCTAGAAGGAAACACTATTTGTCTGTGTTGTGAGTATGTGGTTTAACTGTTATTACTGCACAGACCACACAGAGCTGTAGTACTCTGAACCACTGGTTGCAAATTTGATCAGCCAACCTCAAATCTGAATTCTTCAGCCAAAAAGGACTATTTGAGGCAACTCAGAAACAAACCCATGGTAGTCTTGCTACCCATTGTCGTTCCATGTTTGTCGGATTAAAATTCTTACACTAAATTCTATGTTCAATCTTTATCTTATTCAGTCTTCTCTTTATTATTTTGTTTAGATAAGAATAAGTGAAAATAAGCCTGCAGTGTATGACACACATTGAATCCTCAAATATTTACAGTATCTTAAGATAGAAATGAAAACTGTGTGAGACTAAACCAGGAACATTTAAATTCTTGCTCTTGTATTCATCTCACTAGTCAGTTTTGCTGCAATGAGGAAAAAGTAAAAGAAAAGGTAATAGCTACTGAAGTGAATGCTAAATAACATCTATCAAACACACTTTGTAGAATTTTGAATATTAAAACCCCCCCTGTAAGTGTTTGAATCCTGGCTGTCAGAGACAATCTGCAGTTCTCAGATGTTCTGACTTGGCTTCTAAGGCTATGGCTAGCTAGTTCATACTGTTTGATTCTGCATTCTTAAAATAACTGAATGAAACAAAAAAAGCAGGTGATAATGCAAAACAACAGCAAGAATCTTTCAAAGCACACGTGTACAGGCAACAGAGCATCCTCTCCCCAATCAGCCTACCACTAATTTCTATAACAGAGCAATTGCAACCAGGGATTTAACAGAACACGTAACAGCAACCAGTTGCCTGTCTTGTCTGTGGTAAGTGCCTGGAGAGAGGCTGCAGGTTATAAAAATGTCAATTGAAGTTCTACAGCAGCAGCAAAGAAGCATAAGGTCAGGTAGTACCACAGCAATTCAGTGCTCAACACATACTAAACAGATGCACACGAATGTTTGTAGACAAATATTTAAAACCTTGTTAAATATTTAACAGGTAACTACATCTCCATATCAATCACACACAGAAATACATGGTAAAACAACTCAGAGCAAATTGCAAAACACCCCACCATACCTTGGCAGAAACTCTATCTCTGAGTGTTTAGGGTAGTCCCTAAACCCAGCCTTCAGCTTAATCCTGAACAGAAGTCTTGGTCCAAAGCTTTCAGATTTCCTTTTATAACTGAAGATACATTGGGAGCTGTCCAGCCTATATGGATCAAATCGATGACATCAAAAGGGGCAGGACTTAAGAACCAGATCATGGAAATTATTCAAAGCATGATCCAGGGAATAATAGGAAGTGAATGAACTGGACAAACAAGTTAACACTAAGGCTACGCTTGAGTTAAAGTTGGTTTGAGTGGTGCTGCTGCGTTGGTTGGTTGGTTTTTTTTAAAGGCTGGAGTAGGTTTTTTAGCCATAATTTCTACAAATACATAGGGAAGGAACCATGGATCCTGTATGGTTCTTTCAGCTCTGAACTTTCCCATCCAGGAATTAGCTTTTTGCTGCCTTTTCATGGCTTCCGGAAGCTTGCCTGATCACTAGTCATTGAAGCCATTAAGGTTTCCACAGGTGTGCTTGAGGAATTACATACCTCAGTGTAATCTGAAATGATCAGCTACTCAGTCTAAGGCACGTGTGGCAGTGGATTTCTTCCTGCTTCTCCAAGACTATTGCTCACCTGTAGTGGGCTATCCCATATGCATTAAGAATTGAACTCATCAGATGCTGAGTCTTGAATAGACTAAATCAACTGTGATACTTGGTTTAAATCAGAACACCCTGGTTTTGTAATGCAGCTTAGTTAAGGCTTGCAAAAGTCTGCATAGGTAATGTAGAAGTAGAAATTCTGGGGCTGTTAAAACACAAGCTCTGCAGATCACTTGCATAATTAGTACTGACATCTGCCCAGTTGGAAAACAGCTCTGCAATGGTTTTGTAAGAAGCTTCTTATATGAGAATACTAAGGCTCTGTACAGACAAAGTTTAGAGCTCCAAATCAGACCAGCAGAGCTCCTCCCTGCCCTTTAAAACTGGCTGGGAGTGGATTTGCTATCACATTGGAAATTGTCATTTGCGAAGACATATTTTTGTGAAACTGGATTCAAGAAGATGGGAGAAGGGACAAAGATCAGGGGAAACGTGCTCTGACTTTTACTTATTTCAACCCTGTTTATATTTTTAACAATGGCTTTGTGCTGGATTTTGGTTTAGAAAAGCAAAACACGTAGAAAGCTCATCTCAGATTTCAAAACAATTATTCTAAAAGGTGAAGTGACGCATTAAACAGCTGCTATTAATGTGCTTCACCCTCTATGGTATTAAAAGGAAATGTCACCAAAACCATTTGGCAAAATGTTTGAAATTCTAAGCAAGCAGTGTTTTGGGGTGTAAAAATTAAATTTTGATTGGAAAAAAAAAATACACCTGGCTCTTGAATGAACAGCCACAGCAGTGCCACTCTGATTATGAAGAGGTAAGGAGTTAAATCCTCATTAAAAAAACTCAGACACTGAAAACCTAATTCTGTCACGTCCATTTGTCCCCCACCCTTCTTTCTCTCTTAATTTTCTATTGTGCAATAGAAAATGGCAACAATAAATCCTTGACAATGAGATTATTGCACAATGAGCATACACAAGACAAATTCTGTTGCTTCATTATGGCTGCAGGCCTCAGTGCAGAGATCCTCAGAAGGTATTGGAACAATTCCTTCTGAGCCAGCACGAATTTCTCCTGTAGGAAATGGAGAACTGGGTATGCAAGACGATGCCGTCCCTCAAGCAAGATACCACTGCTGTTTGCCCTTGCTCATTTGTCATCCTGTATCCTGAACTTGGAGGAGAGGGGAAGAGAAGCCTTTCACTGGTTAAAAAGTAAGTTGGGGTTTCTTTCAAGATGCAGAACCAGATTATGGAGATAAGGTTCATGAGAAAGTCCTTCAGTGTTGCAAAAAGGCTATGCTATAATTATTTTTGGTGGGACAGAAAATGTTTGTTAGTGCTTGTGGTGCTGTAATGGAGGGAAGGAGTATATGGCAAGCCCTGTATAGCAGCACTGAATATCAGTGGTTGAATACAAGCTATATTCTACACTGAAGGATGCCTCCCATGCTATAAGTTTTCAGCCCCTCTAGTCCCAATTACAATTTGTTCCCCAGTTGGGTTTAATGGAATCGCCTCCCATTTACTTGGCCAAGACAGTACAGGTAAAATAAAGGGATCTCATCGTTTTGCTGTTAAGCTTTTACACTGCTGTCACGTATTAAAGGAACCATGGAGTTGTCAAGAGCAACTGCATGCTCCTGACCCTTAGCTCTACACTAGCCTTGATCACCCTGCACGCTCGGCATGGGTGATAATTCAATGCTCACCTATTGGATAGACTGAAACAGAAAAGAGAATTGTGACTGCACAATCATGCCTTTGGGTATCAGGATCAGCTCAGAGTAAGAGAGGAGAGGTACAAAGAGCATCCTCCAGGCAGAGAGACTCCATCGATTTTGCATGGGCAAAAGAGTTATTCAGTGAATTAACCTTCCTGGTGGAACAGACTCAGATGCTTGGAGAAACCTACAGCCAGATAATCAGCTTGTTATCCTTGGATATTTCCTTACAGTGTGAAAAAAAGTTTTACTCTCTAAAGAGCAAACCTCTCCCAACACCAACTTGGGCTGTTAGTGAGCAGGTGAAGGGCACAGACCACGCTGGCATGTAGAATGTGCAGTGTGCCTGCCCCTTACTGCATCTGCTGCTGCTACGGGCTCGAGTGAAAGAGTCGCAGAGATGAAACCAGAGAAGCTCAGTGATGACCCCCAGTCCCTTTTGCTGTCACTGGCTATTTCTCCAGAGCTCAAATATCGATATTTTGTCCAATCTCATTTGCAATGCCCAAAATAAGACATGCCATGCTGTCTGGACTTCTTGTCAAGCTCTGCATGGCAGCGAGGCCAGTCCGACCAGACAGATAAGAATGCTCTTCCTAATCATGTAAATCATGCTGGTTTTGGCTTACACAGGAGCTAGAGCGGGTGCTTTAGCTACTCATTCATTCAGACTTTCCCACCTGGCTGAAAACTGCTTGCACTGAGAGGCCTACAACAACTTAGCAAACTGAAATGACACCCCTCCAACCCCCCACCCCACCCTTGTAGCAGCTTTCCCTGCTACCATACCATAAACTTCACCATAATTTGCTGTCCACTAACCACACAAACTGCCTTTCAGTTATTAACTTTCTCCCTTGCTGCATGTGCTTCTCTCCCACTTAACTGTTTCATTAGTTTCCAACTTGCCTCTCTCTTGCAGAGATTTCCCCCCCTCTCTCTCTATGTTGTCTTTCAGCGTGAGAGCTGAGAAAAGCAGCCTTTGGCATCTGCTTCCTCAACCAGTGGAAGGGATATGGAGCAGATCCAGCACCCTCCTGCCTTCAGTAAGCTTTGTAGTAGATCTACAGCTTAATCTTGATTTTTAGCAAGTCTTGCTTTACTCACGTCTCTTGCTCCTGCATGAGTGGTGCTTATTCCCCTGGAATGCTCCAGGTTACGCTGTCAAACCATCTTCCCACATTTTCTCTCATCACACAGGGCACAGCATACCAACCCAGTTTTCCTCTCTGAAATCAGTGTGAGTTGCCTCCTCTGGTTTTTGTGGAAACTCCCTCACAGAGCTTTCTTCATGGCCACTGGATAAGCCAGTCTATTCCTCCTCCCACTCAAAGGCAGACAAACTTCTGTGGGCAACTACAGAAAAAGGAAACTCCCAGTTTTTCCTCTTTGCAGCTCATGGCTCTGCATGGACTTGAACTGGCATGTGCCAGGCTCTCCTTCCTGTATTTTTTTCCCAGTTCTTACTAGCCAGAACCACTCTGTCATCTTTTCAAGGCAGAGCCCAGAATTGTTTCTCTGCTGTCCTGCTGGAGAAAGGAGCGGTACTTGGGTATGATGGAAGTGCTGACAGCCTGTTCAGTCCTAGGCAAGAAGCAGAACAAAGGCAGTCCCTGCCCTGGAGAGCTTTCAGACATTGCTTAATGGCTCCTTTTGATCCAACCCCAAATGCTGCTGAACTGACTCTGATTTTCAGGTGTATCCCTTGTCTCCCAGAATCTCTGTCTTGCAGCTCTGTTCACCAACGCTGCTTCTGGGAATCCCACCGTTCAGTGCTGTGCTTATGTGATGCTTTGAGCTGTGGCTTAGGGGATCTAGATCTTGAAACCACAGTGAGCTACACCTGCAGAAACAGGATAGCATTGGTCCCTTCTGCACTGCTCTGCTTCAGTTGCTGTGAAGGCTGCCAAACTTGCCCAGGGAAGCAGGTAACCACCTGTAAGATGTGCTGAGCTCCCTAGTGCCCTGGCTATGTGTGCCTGAGTTAGCAAGGCTAAAGCTAGCTGGCACATCCTTACCAACCCAAGAAATCACAGCAATGAGCACATGCGTGTTCTGCTAGTCACCGGCCATTTAAATATTCCTTAATTACACCCCTTGTAATGAAGAGGCCCCACGTAACCCCTGCTTTTCGTTAAGCCTCCACCAGAGGCGCGTAGGGTTAAAAAATGCAGCAGCCTCGGCAGGCAGCAAAATCCTCCTTGCTTCCAGTATGACCAAGCATTCATTTCCACTCACTCACCTTTCTGAGTAAGATGTGTGTAGCTGCTCCTGTCATCCCTCTGGGATAACACCTGCTCTTTTGTTTCTCTTCCTGCTCTCTGTTCTTGTTTCTTTAGTCACAGGCCTTCATAGATGCTGTTCCACCTGTTCAGACCTGCCAATTTCAAAGATTCACAGGCTGGTGAAATCCTGCTTGCTAGTGGATTTTTTTTTTTTAAAGCTCCTACTACAGCTCAGATGTGGTGCCTGTAGGAACGCTGATGTCCTTAGGACTGGCAGAGGTTGGAGAATACCAGTAAAAGCTGCTTGTTCTGTGGATGTGCAAGATGCAGCCATCGTGGAATCACAGAAACCGTAACTCCATCACAAACGAAGCCCAAAATCTCCCCAAGCAGTTGTCCAAGCTCCTGGAGAAAGTGGTAGGTCTGGGTCCTTGTCTTCTGGCAATAGGATCTTCCCTGCTGATCCCTACTCCTCCCGGAACCCAGAAGAGAGATGGCAATGCAGTGCTTGGTAGCAATTCACTGGGGTTAATCAATCCAGTAACTTCAGGCTTCCCTATTGGGATGTAGAACAGATGTCAACAAGAGGAAGAGGTACTACAGTATGGCAACTAGGAAGGAGGGGAATGAAGAAACCGGGAACAAACTGCGCAAGGGCAAAACAGTCATTAGCAAATCAGTAACTGAAACCAGCTATTACATAATTGGCTGTCAGCTGTCATACCTCTTTAGATGGATGCTTTTTGGGTTAAATTCAGGTGCAAAACTATATTTTTCCATCAGTGAGCTCTGAAGGATTCCTTCACGTTCTCACAGAACAGCTCTATTCATGCCTGAGTCTGTAGTGGCAGTCACAGACTTGATGCCCCAAAAGGAAACCTACAACCAGCTCTACACAGGCTGCCAGTGACGAACACTTTAAACCCCTCAGTGATAATCCTCTGAATGCAGGTAAAGCCACGAGGAAACATTGTGGCTGAAAAGAAGGCCTGACTTTTAAAATACAGATAGCTTTGTAACCTTTAAATGATGCCAAAGGCCATTGAAAAGGCTAGGCTGATGTGAGGGTTGCATAGGTGACTTATTTTTGATTCATTCAAACTTGCAGAAGATTACCAAGGAGACCCATAAATGTCCCTGTGCTCCAGGTCTGTTTGGTCTGCTGTTTAGGTGTGCTTATTCACATGGAAAGCACCGTAGCTAGCCTGTAAGTGCTAAGATTTGTTCTTAATCACTTGGGTTTAACTCTTTTTTAAAGCTTTACCTGCCAATCAGAGTGGAAATGCTGCCATGTGGCTTCCATGACCGGTACCTCACCATGAGTAATGTGGAGTGAATAGTCCACCTGAACTGCAAAAATATTCCTGGTCTGACCTGTCTGTTCAGCACCAACAAAAACCCTCCACAGAAGTCCAAAAGTGAGATCAAGAATGGTTCATAGCCAAAACTGGCCTGGTGATGTTTTCTCACTTAATTTACCCCATCAGCACCATATAAAACCCAAATAAAGGCAGGAGCCTACGCACTCTTTACAACCACTTGTTCAAAATCTACATCCCGTTTGCTTTCCAAGGAGATTTTTGTCCAGTCTCCAGCACATTTAAAACAAACAAACAGTAAAAACCCAACCCAAAGGCAACAAGAAGATACTCAATTTTCCCAGAACTGCAAAGTCAATGGCAATAGACACAAACAATGGCAAATAAATACAGAATTCCCCACACAGACATGGGTAGAATGTACCACAACATGGACAAAGAAATACCAACTTGAAAGCCTTAAACTCTTGAACTTTTCTCTTCTCTTGCTGTGCAATCTTGGGCAAATCTTTCTGCCTCTCTCTCTGTTGCTTCATCTCTGAAGTAGACATAATGACACTTTGCAGCATTGTTCAGAGGGTTAATTGGTGTTTGCATAAAGCTTTGGTGATGTAAGCTGCCATGTAAGCATGATGATGACTATTGCTTTGATACTGCTTGTTAATTGCATCAGGATGGGTTGTAGTCATGCTCCAGTATTTAAAAATATGTTTTTAAGAGATATTCCTAGATCTCATCTGATATTTTAAGATGCTTGGTACTTATTCCTCTGCTAGACAAACAGGAGACAGAAGTCTTAGTGCATTTAACACTTCTGCAGATACTTGGGAGCAGGGCACAAGGGATGCTGCCCACATTAGGTCCCGTATATTTCAGCCTCTAGCTTTCAGCCTCATCAAATGAGCTCACTGCAATGCCCATCCCTTAACATAAGAGATTTCTCACTTCATCAGCATGAGAGGATAAAATCTTGAGATTATTTTCACTTCTAGACCCGTTTGTCATCAAGAGGTCTATAGATGAAGAGCACTTGTAATCTGCATTTGCCATGCAGGCCATTTAATATGCCTCAGGAGTCAGTTTATATCCTTCAACCAGTATTTTTCCCCACAGTTCTCTCTCCTCTTTGAAAGCATATATTCACTCATCACAAGGACTGACAGCCAGGCCTCCAATGCAAGTCATACATTTTGTACTACTTCATTTTGAAAAGGGCTTTAACATAAAATACCTTGCACTGGAATAGGCTGCTCAGGGAGGTTGTGGACTCTCCATCTCTGGAGATACTCAAGACCCATCTGGACACTGACCTGTGTGACCTGTCCTAGGGACCCTGCTTTGGTAGTGGGGTTGGACCCGATGATCTCTCGAGGTCCCTTCCAACCCCTATGATTCTGTGATTATCCCTGGTGTTTTTTGACCAAGTCTTCCAGCAGGTTTTGGCAGCAAACATCAACTTTGTCTCTTGTTCTCTTAAAAACAGGAACACTGACTTTGACTTGATAGATCAGCAGCAATTACCTGTGAGACTCTGTTCAAGACATGCCCTGCTTGGCCACCGCAGCTAGGCTAGTTCTCTGCCAAGGAATACTGTGTGCTGCACAGACCTGTGTCCTAAAGATTCATCAGGGTAGTGGAGCTGCAGGGAGGGTGAGATTGGGATTTTTATTACTGTTGGGATGAACAAAAGCAGATGAACAGAACCTTTGTTCTGTCAGAGACTTCAGAATATGCCTGGAGCAACCCTTAGGAGGAGACTGTCTGGGACACACTGTCGTGAATATTCAGTGGAAATTGAGATGGAACATTGTTCTGTTGCTCTGGGTGTCACAGGGAACTGTGCTGTCTTATTTCTGAGAATGTATTTATTACATATTTATTATAAAGTTGCTCACAGACTCTGCTGGCAGACATAAATCCTTAACATTATTTGTGCCAACAGTTCCAAAAGGCTTCCCTCTTCCTCTTCAAAGATGTGACCTCCTGCAAGGATGCAGCATCTCCTGAAGCTTGTGTCAACAACTGATCTGTTTACACTGAACTGATCAGAGCCTGGCCATACCAGGAGCACGTGCTCCTACACTCTGCTCCAACCATCCCAGAGGCATCCAGCACATGCCTGTTTCTCTTCAGGGACATAAAGGAAAAAACAGATCAGAAGGTGGAGTGGTAGAGCGAGGATTTACAGCTCAGCCTAAGGTCAGCAGGTACTCTGTGTTGCTTAGTAAGCTCTATAAAGGAAATGTTTATCACTGAAAGGCTCAATTCCTCCTTCTGCACTGGAGACGATTCTTCTAGGTCAGGGCATGTTTGTCAAAGAAATTTAGCAAAGCAGCCCATTCAACGAGGCTCATCTGCTGTCCAACCTGAGCAAAACAAACCACTGGTGAGCTCAGCCAGGATCTTCCTGTAGGACTTAATATTTGAAACAAGAACAAAATCCTTAGGCATAAAAACTTGCTTTGAAATTGCAAATGATGGCTGTGAAGGATGTTTGTCTTTGGAGATTTGTGTCCAGATTATGTGGCTTTAAAGGAAGTTCAGCAGTGACAAAACCACAACCATTATAATGGCTTTTGAAGGCCATGCCTCCATCCTGCAAGGTAATAGCTTAATAAGGTTCTAACACCAGGCATGTAGTTCTTTGGATATAGAGAGCAATGTAATCACTGAAATGTCAAATACTAAAGAAGAGCTTGCAGAAGCAGTGAAAGGCTCTGAGTGAAAGTGATGAACAGTAAGGAGAAACTGGTATGTCATACTATTTGTCTTTGCATCTTAGGGTGATGTCATTGGAAGGCCACTTAGGGCCACTGATGGCTGTGCAGCAATTAGTGTTTGGGAAACACAGGATGGAGAGGTGAAGGGGAAGCGGATCCTGGTGATGGAGCTCCTTACCCAGTACCAGTGGAATAAATAAGGAAGAGGACTGACCTTTCTTCTTTCTGACTCAGAAACATGCCAGAATTATATACTAAGCAATGCTATCTGATTGTCAATCATCATAAAGGAGGTCATGCCCGACCTTAGCCAGGCAGCAGAGGAAATCAAAGGGAAAAAAGCCCTGGATTCAGCAAATTTATCAGGGATTTATCAGTGCTTAGGTTAAATTGCGTGTCATTTTATTTGGGTCACCTAAGGCTGTCTGATCGCCTGCTGCCTCTCCAATTCAGACAGTAGAAAATGAAGTAAGTCCCAAAAAGTGTGATGCCTGGAAATATTAATCTGGCCTACAAATGTCCAACATTGATCATTATCATAGCAGCACTGATTATGGAAAACAAAGATTATGATTCACATTTGACACTTGCTGATGTGGAACCTTTAGTCCAGAGAGCTCCAAGTAGGTGACACTCACCAAATGATTAAGTGTGCATGCTTCCAGTAAGGCTAGATAAATAATGTTATCCTTTCTTTACACAAGAAGAAAAAGGGAGCTTCAAAACAACTGAATTACTTCCTTGTGATCAAGAATGAATCAGTGAGACTTGGGAACCATCAAAGCCCTTCTCTGAAACTCCAGATGATCACCCGTGTTGAAGCTATTTTGGAATAAGTTATCAGCTTCCTTTAAAAAAAAACCCACAGCAATGAGGATCAGTTTCCTAGGGATTCACAGGGTTTAGGGAATTCTACAGAATAATATAGTTGTACTAGATAATAATACAGTGTATTTCTGTAACACTATGAACCAAACATGCGCTGTCATGAAGGTAGGTCTGGGGAAGTGATTGTGCCCCTGTACTGGGCACTGGGGAGGCTGCACCTCGAGTGCTGGGTCCAGTTCTGGGCTCCTCACCATCAGAAGGACATTGAGGCCCCGGAGCGAGTCCAGAGAAGGGCAACCAGGCTGGGGAAGGGGCTGGAGGGCAAATCCTATGAGGAGCAGCTGGGGGTGTTCAGCCTGGAGAAGAGGAGGCTGAGGGGAGACCTTATCACCACCTACAACTACCTGAAGGGAGGTTGTGGAGAGGTGGGTGATGGTCTCTTCAGCCAGGTGACAGGTGATAAAACAAGGATGCAATGGGCTCAAGCTGTGCCAGGGCAAGTTTAGATTAGATATTAGAGAAACATTTTTCACTGAAAGAGTTGTCAGGGCCTGGAACAGGCTGCCCAGGGAGGGGCTGAGTCACCTTCCCTGGATGTGTTTAAAAAAAGGGTAGATGAGGTACTTAGGGATATGGTTTAGCTTAGGATGGGATTGGTTGGACTGGATGATCTTCAAAGGTCTTTTCCAACCTTGTGATTCTGTAAGTTACCCCATAAAAGCCAGGGTGGTAGTTCAAGCACTAAAACCACTCAGAAGGACAAAAGACCAAAAATAGGAAAACCAAACACACACACAGAGTGTCTTTAAATTGCTTTTTTGGCCACAGATTGAGAGAGCCCCAGTTTTATGAGAAAGCCAAAACAACCCCCCCTATGTCATTTCATCCATCAATGAAATGGCTCTACTTTTAGACAGGAAAGCAATAAGATGTTTTAATGCAAATGCCATTGCTCATAGCTTAGACCTGGAAGTGATGCATCTCATATGCACTTGAAGTTGGAAGGGAATTCAGGAAGGCAAGATATAATTACTTGAACTAAATCTGGCCAAGACATTAGCATTCATGTCCTGTACTCTTATAAAAAGATCTCTGAAGGATTATTGGTCAAGGATAGCTCTGGTTTGAATGCAAGCTCAGAAAATGTGATCAATCAGTATTTTGTTACAAATGTGAGCTTGGGACACAGATTTAGTTTCTCAGTGTCACAGTTCTCATCTCCATACAGGTAGATATGACTGCAGCACATTCAGTTGTCAGTGATGGAGATTCACTATAGATTGATCATTAAATATCCTTCTGCCTTTATTAAAGTTCAGGATTCCTAATTTTTTGTTTTTTCTTGAAAGCCCCTCAACCCCCAAATAAACCCAAACAACCCCTGCAAAAGTTTTGCATCCACCCAGAATTAAGAAATACACTTTAGCTATGAGTAAATACAGTGTCAAGATTAAATACATTTCAGCAATATTTATTAATGCTTAAGTAAATATCTGGCATAAATGAAAAATGGCTTCACCAGCATCACTGAGCTCCCTGCAACTGTGCACTGTCCTTGGAAAGCACTGACAAGAGCCATGCTAGTAAACGGTGCTCCCTTGCTCAGTAAGAGAAGATGTCTCTGGGGCTTCCAGAGCTAAATCACCTCTTACTCATGGGATGTATTCTTCAAGGTGATTGTTTAGCTGCTACTTCTTCCTTAACAACATCCTAAGGATTCATTCTTTCCTTCCCCACGGCTTCGTGGAGGTGCAGCCCCAGGTCTGACCTACTGCTCCCAGCCCATTCCAACCAAGATCAACACAATCCCTTTAGTTCTGAGGCCCTTCAGTATTTTTTTTCCACATTTGTTCTTTCCCTCTGCATTCCATCCAAGCTTCTTGCCCCTCTGTCCAACTCCACCCTCACCTTTACTGTGCTGGGTAATCCCCACCCACGTCTCTCTGATTTGGGTGTAACACTCACAAGCCTCCTTCTTTACCCATCTCTGTGGCCCCAAATCTTGGTTGTACCTTTGGTTTTGGAGCAAGTTGCCAGGCAGGATGTGCTCAGCAGCTTCAGCTCCCTGGGCCTCCCTGTTCTAGGAGGTAGTCAGGCTACATGACGCTCTTGCATTTATTCACTGGGCAATGATTTCTATAATGCATTTTGTGCTTGAAGGCAGTAAGCTCTTTGCAGTTAGCAAATCCTGCCTTTGGACATCCAAAGTATTTGCATGGGGCCTGTTAGCAGTGGCTTTAGGCAGGAAGCAGAATGAATAGATTGGTAGTCTTGCTGTGATACGTGTCAGGGAACACGTGATATGGATGTGTGAAGTAAGAGAGTGACTGATCTTCCAATTCCACAGGCTATAGAGACTGGAAAACTAGGGCCTAGGGGATAGTTCTCTGTATTCCTGTTTTTTTCACTCTTTAAGCTGAAAGACCTATCTTGGTTATCTGAAGCAGCAATGGGTTCAATGGTCAACCCATGAGGTAACTACAGAAAAACCCCTGCCCACTGAGTACACAGGATAAGCATTTAGCTCCCCTCCTGACTCTGCTGTAACACGGCTGTTTGGAACAGGGAAATTGCTTCCCTGAGGATATATCAGGCATCTTTCTGGGACACAGGAACTTCCCATCTGACCAGCATCCCCAGTCCCAAGCAGCTTTGAGGCATGGCTGTTCTTCCAAGAGTTCGCTCTCTTTCTGGAAAATCTAAACAGAGACTCTCAGCAGCCACAGCACCGCCACGTTTCCCAGGCAAGATTACACTGGAGTCCATGGGAACACTAATGAACCCTTGCTACATTCCTTGGGGGGCATTTTCTTTCTCAAATTATTTCTTCATCCTCCAAGACTCAAAATACTCATTTGACTGCGTGCATGGAGAGTAGTGCCTAAAGTACTGCTCTCATCTGATGGAGAAACTGAAGCAAAGGATGTGCCCAAAGGCACTCACAAAGAGAACAAGTTCTGACTCCTGTTGTTTGTATCTGACCTGGAAATTTGTGATGCTTTTCTTAGGATTACAATTAAAGGAGAATTATCTGCAATGCTGAAGTCAGACAGCTATGTACTTTTAAGGAATAATACAAAAGGTCTGTGTTTACAAGCACATAAAGATGTTTTCACATCCTGTGACCACCCACATGATCTTGCTGAGGGGCCCATATAAAACTCAAAAAACCAACTCCAACCTTTATGAGATACTGAACTGTCTCACTTGACTCTGTTTACCACTTTCCAAGTTAATTCAGCAGTATGTACTTCTTTACTTGGTGTGTGTAATGATTTAGGAACATCAATTTGGAACTTGCAGTGACTTCCTGAGCCTGGGTTTAAAACATGCCTTCAAGACATGCTAGCAGTACACCAAAGATACTTTACAGAGAGAGAAAATTCTATAGTGTGATTCATTTGCATGTTGGAAAACAACTGGGAAGAAAGAAACTACTCTGAGAGAGGTCTCATTCTATGCTATCATTAGTGTTGAGAATAACATACCAGACTGATGAATGGAATGTTAATGACAAAACACTTATGCATGAAATCCTTTGGGGTTGGGGAACATTAGAGAGAATGACAGAGGTGTAAATATGAGCTCTGGAATCCTTTCAGCATTCTGGGGCTTGTCCTGCAGTCTCCAGGTTCACATGTTTATCACGTTTATCATGTTTCAAGACTTAGATGACTTAGTAGGAATTCCAGTGTAAATACCCCCCCCCAAAAAAAACCCCCCAAACAAAAAGGTGTGTCAGAGGGGAAAAAAAGTAATTGTCCTTAGGTCAAAGGGTATAAAACTTGGTATGTAATATACTGCATGAGTTGCCATTGGGAATTTATTAGGTGAAATACATGTAGGCTAATACAACATTTTAATAATACCTTGTTTTTATACAGTGCTTTTCATCTTGAAGTATAATAATCATTTATTATAAAGACTTCCTCCTGTTTGCAGAACCTTCAAGCATTTGTAAACTGTGAGCTCAGATTAGACGTAACGATGAGTATAGGATATTAAAACAAAACATATCAACTATTACTTCTTTTTCAAAGCAAAGTATTATTCCTTGAAGCATTTTGTGGCAGCAAAACCAAAGCAGTTCAAAGGAAAGAATACAGTTTGATAAACTTCACTAACTCAGAAAGTTTTGACGTGGTGGCAGGTGGGACATATGAACATTCTGTGTAGAAACAATCCCATTACTGTGATTGAAGTCTGAGGTAACCATGGGAAATATGAAGACACCTGGAATGAAACTACCATGAAATTTAAACTTTTTACCCATCTCAGCAAACTGAAAATATTTTTGCTTGGTTTGTTTCTCTCTTCACAACTTCAGATTGGCATTTGTTTCCTGAAGTCTCTTATTTTCCTACCTCTAGAAGAGTATTTCTTGTCCATAATTGAAGCTTAAGTAACAAAGCCTGTTACATCTCTCAGTGGGGTTCTGTTAGTCCAAACGTGATTTCAGTTTGCTGCACAACTGTAGCTCTCTCTGGGGTCTAATACAATGGTCACTTTGCATCAATAACCCTGCCTCAGTGCTTAGGATATAGATGAAAACTACATACTCCCAACTAAAAACCGACAGGCAAGTTGGAGTGAGATCTCCTATGAGCATACAAGACTTTTCAGTCCCCAGTTTGTAGAAACGGGGTTTGCCCATGGGTTGAATACCCTTCACAAAGGCACGACACAGTGCAAAGCTGGACCACTAATGTACTTTGGCAACAGACAGAATTAGGAACTTAAAAAGTACGTGAGCTACCACTGCCCTCTTGGGTACCGATGCAGAAGTGCTCGAGCATCGAGGAGAACTGAGGTCCCTTCAGGAGCTGTTCGCCTGGAAGTTCCCAGCAGCTTTGGGATCAGCCAGAAAAATCCTGGCCTTTATTGCAGCCATGCAGCCCGGTCTATGCCTGCTGCAAACTCTTTGGGCAGCTCAATCCTTTTCTTCTTCTGCCTCTTTGTTTCACCTGAGGCAATAAAGGAAGGTTATTAGCCCAGTGACAGAGGTACACTTTCCCTTAAACCAGTACATAAATTAACAAATACAACAGAGCAAACATGCTTTACACCTAGAGTGTTAAAAACAGATGTATTAATCTCTTCCCTATGATTTTAAAATTAAATGTTGGATAATCAAACTGCATGGATTCCATTTTGCAAACACTTTATGAGCGGGGAATTTTCAAAGCCCTGAAAGAAAAGCATCAGAAAGGAGTGAGCAAAAGGTTCCTCTGGGCTGGGTAACAATTCAGTATATTGGTGACAACCGAAATGGCAAACATTAAATGTTGACCATGGATAGGCTGCTACTTAGACTTCTGAAGATGAATTTTTAATTGGTTGGTGATGATTGTGTGTGAGAAAATGCAATGAGAAATACAATATTCAGGCTCAGTATAGCTGAAACTCAGTCTGGAGCTGGACTCAAATCACCAGAGAACAGATGAGGGTAACACTCTCATTTATTGAGGTGAAATCCTTAGAACAGGACCATCCTGACTGCTGCCTGCTGAACCCTGTCTTGCACAAAGTGCACGTTAAACACGGTTGTAGTGTAACTTATTCAACGTGCTTATTGTGACAAGAATGATTTTAAGGCCAGGTGGCATTTTCTTTTAGAAAATCACAGAATCACAGAATCTTAGGGGTTGGAAGGGACCTCAAGAGATCATCGGGTCCAACCCCCCTGCCAAAGCAGCTCCCTATCTCATATTACACAGATAGGCGTCCAGAGGAGACTTGAATCTCTCCAGAGGAGACTCCACCACCTCCCTGAGCAGCCTATTCCAGTGCTCTGGCACCCTCACTGGGGAAAAGTTCTTCCGCATGTTGGTGCAGAACTTCCTATGCTCCAGTTTACAGCCATTGCCCCTTGTCCTGTCCCCACAGACCACTGAAAAGGGGCTGGCCAATTCCCCCTGCATCCCATGTCTAAGATACTTATAAACACTAATTAGGTCCCCCCTAAGTCTTCTTTTTTCCAGGCTGAACAGACCCAGCTCACTCAGCCTTTCCTCATAGGGGAGATGTTCCAGACCCCTAATCAACTTTGTTGCCCTTCTCTGGACTCTCTCCAGGAGATCCCTGTCTTTTTTATCCCAGGGAGCCCAGAACTGGACACAGTACTCCATGTGGGGCCTGACCAAGGCAGAGTAGAGGGGGAGCCCGGTCTCCCCCTCTACTCATGCTTCTTAACACCCATGCTGTTAAAATATTTGATCTTTTAAGCACAGGGATCTCACGTAATTCCATCAGGGCTGCGTTCAGTTGTGCTTCACAGGGAGCTCAGGACCTTACAGCACACCAGAACTGTGTGTTCCTTCCCACAGAGCGGGGCTTCACAGGGTGTTCTCCTAAAAAGGCCTGGATACACCATCTTAAATTAAGACTGAATAGACACTACATCTTCCTGTCATGTTTGTCTCCTAAGGGAGGAACTTGCTTCGCTCCTCTTTTAACTATTACTGAAGCACCAAATGCAAGAATATGGTACAAACTGATCTGCTGTTCTTTTTACAGGCCTAGCAGTAGAATCCCAGCATGGAAACCACCACCTGTGTGCTGAGTGACTGAAAACTAGTTCGGGTTTAGCTATTTAAGCTAGTTAGGGTTTAGCTATTTTATGAACACTGGGGATTTGAAGAAAAGATTCCGGCAGCTTTTAGCTACAAACCACGTACAACTACTTGTTTTCCAGGACAGTGAAAGCAGAGAACCCTGGGATCCCTGCAAGTACCCCCCTTCTCCGATGTGGCACGAAGCGAACGGCGGTGCTGCAGCACGCTGCACCCCGCCATCACTGTTCCTCTCCCCGCGGCCGAGTGCCCGCCCGGGCCCGGCGGTTCCCCCCACGCTCCCCTGAGGCGCTGCCCGCCGCTTCCCTTGCGGAGCCTGAGCCAGCCTGAACCCCGGAGCTCTGCTGCACCGGAAGCACGGCAGCGTGAGGCCGCCGGGTCCCGAGAAGCCCAGTAAGAGCGGGGCCACCCTCATCCCCGCTCTGTTGCCTCATAAGCCACGGTGCTGACGCCGTCAGGCTCCGCTGCCATGCTGGGCCCGGCAGCCGCGCCCCGGAAGCGGGGCGGCTCCTTCCCGGAAGAAGACGCCAGCACTGCCTTAGCCCCGCCTCGCCGGGCCGCCATCTTGGCTGGGAGCCGCGGTCGCGCCGCAGCGGGAGGTGTGGGGGTCGCGGCCCGGCCCTGCCCGCTATCTCTTGTGGCGCTCCCTTCCTTTCTTCCTTCCTCTTCTCCTCCTCTACCCCCTCCCTCTCTCCCTCGCTTGGCCTCCGGCTGTAGGCAGGTGGGGCGTCCCGTCGGCGGAAGGGCCTGCTCTAGCAGGGAGAGGTGAGTGGGGCCTGGGCCGGCGTGGCGACCCCGTGAGGGAGCTCGAGGAGCTGGGGGGGGGGAGGCTCGCCTACCTCCCTCCCTTCCCCTGTCTCTCCCTTCCTTGTCTCTCCCTTCCCCGTCTCGGTGAGGTCCGTGCCGGGCAGCCGGCTTCCTGTAAAGGCCGTGGGCTCCCCGGTTGTCCTCGTACTCCTTCGGTTCTTCCCCCTCGTTGTCCGTCCCCTCAGGGCCGGGGTCGCGCATACCCTGGCTCTCATTTAGTAAGGGACTTGTGGGGTGTTGGGGGCCGAGGACCTGTGGTGCCCTTGCCTGAGCTCCCCGGCCGGGCAGGGAGCAGGGCTTGGGCGCATCACGCTGCTGAGGCTGCCGGTCGCTTTCATTCTTCTGGTAAATTATCGGCAGCGGAAAGATGGGTTTGCGGTCGTAGGTTCTGTAAACGTTACCGCTTATTTTCTGCGTAAATGCTATTTCAGATGAGAGGGGTGTTAAAAATCCCGGTAGCGATACTTACTGCTGGGAAATATTTCGGTGTGGTTTTGCAGCGAGGGACGCTATTGCAAGGCTGCAGAACAAATAATTGTGTTAGAATAAATGGTATCTTTTAAATTTATGGTTAAATGTCAAAGCCCATTTCTGTAGAGGAAAAAAAAAAATTAATTTTCCGATTTTAAGAGATGTGACTTAAAAGCATGTGTGACCAAGAAAAAATACTTTTATGTTGCAACAAATTATTTACAGTAATTTTGACAAAAGCCAGGTTAAACATGTTTATTTTGAGTGGGGTTTGAATATTTGGCAACATACAGTTGTTGCTCCTGGTTTAAATATTATTCCTTCAGCTAGCCGAGGAGTTTTTTTTTAAAAGGTTATGGGCATTTAACAAGTTTTTCTTGTCAAATGCAGCTGTGGTACTGTAAGCATCGCCTTAGCTCTTTACACAAGCTGTTTGTAGAATCTTTCCTTTTTCTTCTTGCCTGAATTTCCATGTATAAAGCTAAGTAACTTGCTGAATTTCTCGGGAGAAAGTGAGCTAACTAGTAGTTGTTAATTGGTATGTGTTCTGTAGGTGCATTGTAAAGGCTAATGCTTTCTTTGTCTTGTAAGCGGCATGGAATTTCCTTTCCTCACACCGACTTGTCTCATTTTAGATGAGGCCTTTTTTTATCTGGAAGAGAACAATCTGGTTTAGAAGCTCCCTTCTGTAAATTCAACTGACTTACAAGCANCCCTGTCTCTCCCTTCCTTGTCTCTCCCTTCCCCGTCTCGGTGAGGTCCGTGCCGGGCAGCCGGCTTCCTGTAAAGGCCGTGGGCTCCCCGGTTGTCCTCGTACTCCTTCGGTTCTTCCCCCTCGTTGTCCGTCCCCTCAGGGCCGGGGTCGCGCATACCCTGGCTCTCATTTAGTAAGGGACTTGTGGGGTGTTGGGGGCCGAGGACCTGTGGTGCCCTTGCCTGAGCTCCCCGGCCGGGCAGGGAGCAGGGCTTGGGCGCATCACGCTGCTGAGGCTGCCGGTCGCTTTCATTCTTCTGGTAAATTATCGGCAGCGGAAAGATGGGTTTGCGGTCGTAGGTTCTGTAAACGTTACCGCTTATTTTCTGCGTAAATGCTATTTCAGATGAGAGGGGTGTTAAAAATCCCGGTAGCGATACTTACTGCTGGGAAATATTTCGGTGTGGTTTTGCAGCGAGGGACGCTATTGCAAGGCTGCAGAACAAATAATTGTGTTAGAATAAATGGTATCTTTTAAATTTATGGTTAAATGTCAAAGCCCATTTCTGTAGAGGAAAAAAAAAAATTAATTTTCCGATTTTAAGAGATGTGACTTAAAAGCATGTGTGACCAAGAAAAAATACTTTTATGTTGCAACAAATTATTTACAGTAATTTTGACAAAAGCCAGGTTAAACATGTTTATTTTGAGTGGGGTTTGAATATTTGGCAACATACAGTTGTTGCTCCTGGTTTAAATATTATTCCTTCAGCTAGCCGAGGAGTTTTTTTTTAAAAGGTTATGGGCATTTAACAAGTTTTTCTTGTCAAATGCAGCTGTGGTACTGTAAGCATCGCCTTAGCTCTTTACACAAGCTGTTTGTAGAATCTTTCCTTTTTCTTCTTGCCTGAATTTCCATGTATAAAGCTAAGTAACTTGCTGAATTTCTCGGGAGAAAGTGAGCTAACTAGTAGTTGTTAATTGGTATGTGTTCTGTAGGTGCATTGTAAAGGCTAATGCTTTCTTTGTCTTGTAAGCGGCATGGAATTTCCTTTCCTCACACCGACTTGTCTCATTTTAGATGAGGCCTTTTTTTATCTGGAAGAGAACAATCTGGTTTAGAAGCTCCCTTCTGTAAATTCAACTGACTTACAAGCAGGCAGCAGATGTAATTTACAATCCTTCACCCCAAAGTCAGTAATATAGTTATTATGGGGGTTTGTTTGTTGATATTTCAGATAATGACAAATGAATTTAAATTTTGGGGCAAATTTACATAATGTATATTCAAACTTAATAGAGAAATTAATTACTTTAAAAGCATAAGCCCTTTGAAATACTGTCATGGTGATGTGTGTTCAGCCTGAACACGGGACTGGCTTTTAAAAGTTTGTGTGTGTTCTATAGTGCAGGATATGTTCACGATAGCAGTTGATTGTCTTATTTATTAAACAGCCATGTTCTGGGAGGAATATTTCCCATTTTGGCAATATACAGGGTCTCCTGGGAGTGTTGCTTAAGGTTTTGCATGGTTCTTGCCTCTTTAAAGTTCTGGTAATTTAACTTAAAAATACTTTAAAAACTTATACTTTAAAAATGCTTGGTAAAGTGGATTTCACAAAAGCCTGGAGCTGTGTTCAGTGGTGCATAGTAGCTCTGTGTCTGTTAAGATTGTATTGAGATTGTATTTATGTATTATTTTTTTTTAAACCAGATGAGCAACAACAATAATAAGAGAGCACCAACAACAGCAACACAGAGACTTAAACAAGACTACCTTCGAATTAAGAAGGATCCAGTGCCTTACATCTGTGCAGAGCCCCTCCCATCTAATATCCTTGAATGGTAAGAGTCTGAATGAAATGCTCACACACTTGTGGAGAGAACAAGATTTTCCAGGTCATCAAGTCTGACGCCCACGCTCCTCCAGATTGTATGGGAATCTTAGTTTTGGGAGGTGGCCTGTGAAACTTTGGCTTGAAGTGATCTTGATCTTCATTTTTCTAGAGAAATTGATACCTTGATTGTATGATGGCTTCCATACAGTTTAAATTTCCTTCTTTGTCTTAGGCACTATGTTGTGCGGGGACCTGAAATGACTCCCTATGAAGGTAAAAGCATGTAGCAAAAGCCTGCATGTACTTTATCTTGCTATTGATGTGCCTGAGTGTTTGCATGCCTGGTTGAATGGTCAAAATATAACAATTGTAAATAGCTCTGAAAACTGTTAGTGCCATTTTAGAGCTGTCTAACTTGTGTGATAGCTTGTTGAAAAGTAGTGGTCTCAGTAATTTTTGTGGTCTTACTGCTGTCTTAGTAAGTTTTCTGTTATTGAGGATTCTGACAAAACCACATTTAGGTTAAACTGAAGACAGATAACTTCCTGTTAAGTATTTGCTAAAGGTCTTGGAGCACATATCTTTGACTGTCACATACTATCTAGAGTGAGTTAACTTTTAAAGAAAGCCCATTTTGGTATCACGTAAATGTTCTCTGAACTGAGGCAGATGCTCTATGAATGTCTTTGGAGAAAGTGGGCACTGTAAAAGCCTTGTTAAATTGTAGTCACATATTTCACAATGTCTTCTGGAGCCTCTCACAAAATGCTTTTTGAAATTGGTTTCATCATGGAATTGTATTTGCAATTAGCAGTGTTTCTGGAAAACTAACCCAATTTTATTGTATTAAATATGCTCTGGCTAGTTTTCCTTAAATGCTACGGGCTTGAAGACAGCAAGTACTGTTTGTAGGATGCATGTGAGAGAACTGCCTCTGTTATAAGTTTACCTTAGGTGTGGATTGTTCCTGTGTTTTAGAGGGACAAGATGATGAGTTTGATCTCTTTAGTGTGAGAGGGAGAAGGAGACAAGTAGAGGGTTTTAGTTGGCCCATTTTGAGTAGCGGCTTAGGATTTAATCTTCATGCAAAATAAGTAATTCATCTCTTTATGTAATGCAGGTGGCTATTATCATGGGAAACTAATATTCCCCAGAGAATTTCCTTTTAAACCTCCTAGTATTTATATGATTACACCTAATGGAAGGTTTAAGTGTAATACAAGGTAAGGATTTTCTTCTAACACTTAAGCAATTAACACCATTTTAGCAATATGCATAATGTAGAATAGCTTTAATGGCATAAAATAAACCACACTGCTTGTCTTGTCCTTTTGAAGGTTGTGTCTTTCAATCACTGATTTCCACCCGGATACGTGGAATCCAGCTTGGTCAGTCTCAACGATCTTGACCGGCCTTCTTAGTTTTATGGTGGAAAAGGGCCCCACACTGGGCAGCATAGAGACCTCAGAATTCACAGTAAGCTCCAGACTCTCTGATGTCCTTTTTGTCAGCTTGGGGAATGTTGAACATGACCTCAGAGTTAAACCAGCAGCAGGAGCTGGCATTTGGCATATCAGAAATAAATATGGTGTTGCCTTCTACAGGTGACAGGCAGATGAATTCAGTCAATTTTAATGTGGGGATGGGGAGAGGATTTCTTGGAGAGCTCAAAACAGTATTATTAGGACTTACTTCACAAGTATGGGAGAATCTGCCAAGCAGGTACACTAGTTCAGAACACTAACCCCATGAATTGAAGAACTGAGAGCATAACATGTCTAGGAACATCTGCTGTATTGAATAATACAAGTATGAAGTTGTAAATGGTAGAACTACTTGGCTAGTGGCTTGCACCATTCTTGTGGGAAACAATTAGATGTTAAAGTGTATTAACTTCATTTATATACAACTGTTGATAATTTTTTCTTCACAGAAAAGACAGCTTGCTGCACAAAGCTTAGCATTTAATTTAAAAGATAAAGTCTTCTGTGAACTCTTTCCTGAAGTGGTGGAGGTAAGGGAAATTCACTCATGCAATAATTTGTTTCTTCTGTCAAAATTTGAAGCCTTTTAAAAGGCACTTTTGCTGTTCATAAGGATTAAAAACTCAAATCTTGAAATGGAGTTGGTTTTCTGCTGCACAAAGACCCATTGTGTAGAGAATCAAATATGTGTATTTAGGATGTCCCAGATTTTTTCTTAATTCTCCTTTAAGATTAGAAGCTGTTACATTTTTCCTGCTTAAACTCTTTGAGAATGAGAGACTTTTTTTAGAGTCCGTATCTTCCTTGTGCAACAGGAATCTTGTAGGAGTGTGGATACACAGTTTATATGATCACAGCTGCATGTCTCGTGGTCAAAACAAGCTGGATGGGGGAGGGAATTTTCATGCCAGAATTTCTCGTTTATAAAAAAAGGCTCCTTGAAAAATATATGTGTAAACTAAAAATAAGCTGTGCCAAATGATTATTAGTGTCATCTGCTGAAGTAGGTCACTTTGGAAGAAGTTGGGGAGGCTGTACAAATGTATGTAATGCAGTTAATTTAGTTTAAAAGACCTACAAGTGGTCTGTGGGGATAGGACAAGGGGCAACGGCTGCAAGTTGGAGCACAGGAAGGTCCGCAGCAACCTGGGGAAGAACTTTTTCACAGTGAGGGTGACAGAGCACTGGAATAGGCTGCCCAGGGAGGTGATGGAGTCTCCTTCTCTGGAGATATTCAAGACCCGCCTGGACACCTATCTGAGTGATATGTCCTAGGGAGCTGCTTTGGCAGGGGGGTTGGACCCGATGATCTCTTGAGGTCCCTTCCAACCCCTACAATTCTATGATTCTATGATATCCTTTTCCTAAAATTCTGTAATGCTGAAAACACCCAATAGCTTTACAACTTTCACTTCCAGCCGTTCAGTTTTGTTTTCTCTTTCTCCAGGAGATTAAACAAAAACAGAAAGCACAAGAAGAGCTCAATAACAGACCTCCTTCCCTCCCTTTACCGGATGTTGTCCCTGATGGGGAAGCGCACTATGGTCAGAATGGAATACCCCTCCTTAATGGGCATGTACCATTGGCACCTGCCAATCATCCAGGTCTCCAACAGGCAAATCGTAACCATGGACTTTTAGGCGGAGCTTTGGCGAACTTGTTTGTTATAGTTGGTTTTGCAGCCTTTGCCTACACAGTCAAGTATGTACTGAGAAGCATAGCGCAAGAATGAGGATAATAAATCCAAGACCAAATTAGTGGTAGTTGCAGAATGAGTGGGACTCTTTGGGCATCTGACACCTGGGATAAATATTTGTTTTACCAAGTTGCAGGTAAAACCTTGGTTGGCTCATGGGTTATGTTTGGGAAATGAAGTAGTTTTGATTAGTCAGAAAAACTTAACAGAAGCTCTGCTCGCAGGTCCTCTTGTCCTCGCTACTATCTGGTAGTGGCTCACCAACAAGTCAAAGCATTATTGATGAGATGCTAACATTTCTAGTGCTTTGATTTTTTTTTTTTTTTTATAGCAGTTCTCCATCTGTTATTTGAAATTTGAGAATCTTAAATAAGGCTTTTTACTTCATTTGAACAATTTTTAAAATGTCACAATTTATGCATATCGTATTTTAATTCCCTTGGGGAAGGGTCTGTACAGGTGTTGAAATAATTCAAGTAGAGATTTCACATGGACTTGGTAAGGGTTTGGTTAATGTGGACATTGATGCTACAGAAGATTGCTGGTTTCTTTTTTTTTTTTTTTAATAGAATGAACATCATTGCATATCTAGTCAGTAGTGATTAGATGAGTGGGAGAATAACACTGTGTGTGTTACATGTGTTGTCTAAATTGCCACAGTGTAAATGAAGGCTTTATTTGGGCTACAAGAAGTGCAGTTGTCGGCCTTTAGGAATGATCAGCAAGAAAAAGCATTTCCATCAGTCCTTAGAGGGGTTACCCATACATTGCTTTGGATTTCTTCACTTAGAGATTTCCAGTGTGGGAGGTGTTCTGTTTCAAAGCTGTAATACTTAGTTTTGATCACAAGGTGCCACTGTTGATAAAAAAAAAAATAAAACTGCACACACCACTGGAGAGTTGATCGAGTCTTCAGAAAATCTTCTCTGGATTTCTTGGGCTTTGATAAATGAAGTAACCCCTAGCCCTTGTGAAGATAAAAAGACAAATGAGTCTGAATAACAAACCAGCTCCCTCGGAGTCATCTGAATTATTCTGAAGTGTCACTAGCTGAGGTAAACCCTTAAAATTAGTATGCTTGCTTACTTGAAGATTTATGTAAACTCTGAAAAGAAACCCCACCAGTACAACCAGAAACCCAAAGCCTTTTAATTTGTCTGAGATTCTGGAAGCTTTTTTGCTTTTAGGTATAAATTCATCACTGTTTCCCTTCAGATGATTGATGACAGCAATGTTTGTTCATGGCATTACAGGACTCTGGATAAACACTAAAGCTCCTGAGGTAGTTCAAAAGTCTTGAAGTATGTTTTTAACTGAGCTTGCTTGGTTTCCTCCTCTGCTTCATTTTCTCCAAATGCTTTGTTTCATCAGAGGCAAACTTATTGTGCCTTTTGCAGTTGACAGTGATGCCTAGTCATCTGGGGAAGAACACACCCACTGCTGATGGTACCACCGACTGTCAGAGGCGTATAGCAGAGTAAAAAGCTCTGCATCTAACCGCATAGGCTTACTTTAAGTATTGTGAAGAGCCCAAGTTAATATTACCTCATGTATCTAAGAATTTTTTGGAAACTCTTTTCCCTTTCAGATTTCTTCTATCTCCTTCTCCCTGGTATCTTGAGTTGTAAGCAAAAATGTATTGTTAACCCATGAGCCATGCAGTTTAGAGCATCGATAAATGTGACCAATTCTCTGCGATAGGTAGGGATGATCAAAACTAGCAGAACAGCTCTGTACAACCAGAAATCTTAAAGCAGCCCTTACTGAGGTAAGGAAGGGAAGGAGATGGGGTGTGTGGGAGTGGAATTTGGAAAAGGTTGGATTTTAAAATGTATTTATAAATCTTTGATATTTTTTTTAATTTGTGGTTCTACCAAATCTTATTTATAACTATTTTTTAATTTACCTCTTGTGTGTGCTTAATCAGCTCTTGTAAAAAAGAGAAGCACCCGTTGTATCTATCTAGAAACAATTATGTTCTGTTGGTCTGGGGGTGTGCTGGAAAAGAAGGGGGGAGTGTGGTGTCTTTCCTGCAGTAATAGGATTTTAAAGATGGCTTGTCAGACTGATATTTATTTTTCTCAAAGCTTACCTGTAGCTGAGGCTGTTCTGCCTCATATATCTTAGTACCATTCACACGTGTTTGTGTTCTTGCAATGCCTTTTATTGCCATTGACATCGCCTACAGACAGAAGCATATAATTGGTTATCTATGTTTATCATCTTATGGAAGTTCTTTTTTGACCACGTAAATGAAGACAAAGGCAAGGAGACCTTGGGTGTGGTGTGACTGCATCTTTTGTACTGTGGACCTAACCCAGGTAACAGAACTAGTAAAATCCAGAGATGTTGAGTAAAATCATTTTACTATTTGACAAGAAGTTGGCCTTAAGCTGCACCCAAGTATTTAAAGGTGGGTCTCTTGCTTTTAGTTAAGTGCCACAATTGGAAACAAAACCCCCCTTTGGTTAAACCCTGGACATGCTGCATTTTTTTCTGAGGATTGGTTGTATTTAAAGCCAAAATAAAACTCTCAGTTGCAGTTTCTCTTCAGTACCCTGGATTCAGAGAAAGACTTGGTGGTTATTTCCAGTGCCATTTGTGAAAAGCTAGTAGGAGTCAGAGCTGTCCCAACCCTTGCCCCCGTGGCTCAAAAGATTTCAATCTTGCTCCTTGCCTTTGGTAACAGAAGATTTCTCTTTTGTGTAGGTCTGACTGTTCCATGTTCTTTTTCAAAGCATTTATAATAGTATGTGGTGTCTGATCTTTTTGTTACCAAAGTCATTAGATGGAGTAAAACCATTCTTTGCCATGCAAAAATATTCTCATGCCCTGAAGCAGTGCATTACTTAATGTGATAAAACAAAAAGCTGTCCCTCAGTCTATGATACTGGAACAAACATCTGGCTCTTCACTCTCATGCTGCAATTTCATAGTTTTCTGTGAGACTGTTATACACAGGTGGTAGGGAGTTTTTGCAGCTCAAATCAGAAGCCATCTCTAGTCACCTTTAAAGATCTCTTGATTTTTAAAATCCTGGATTTCTGTGTAGTCATAACTTTTCTCCCCCTAAGATTTCAAGGTCACAGAAGTTACCTTAATTCAAGCATGAGGAGTAGAAATGACTGCATTGTAAAGTTGTTTGTTCATAATAAACATTCATGATTAAATTTATACTTTCTGTGGGACTTTTTTTGGGGAAAGGAATCATTGGGAAGAAATCTAACTGTGTCTATATGGACTAGAAAACAAAACCTGGCAAAACTGCATCTCTCTCCTTTCCAGATGCTTTTTTTTTTTTGCCCCTCCAGTTGTGTATCCCTTACATCCATGGTAAAACACCTCCAGGAAGGCCTGCAGCTAGGAAATTTCTTTTAGATCTTTTGTTTGATAATGCAGTTCCTTTAGAGAGGCAGTCGTTCCATAATGACACACATGCCAGCTGTCAGCACAGTGCAGTACCTGTCTTCAGTACCTACTCTGAGACATGGAGGAGCCACTCTTAAGATGCTGATCCACTCTTCTTGCCAACAGTGGTGATGCCTGGAGAAAAGGGTAGATTGGAACCTTGCTGCTAACTCAGCAGTTGGCTGTTTGAGCACTGTTCCCTTCCTGTCTGGATAGCTGGTTCTGTGGTACCTGTGCAGCTTCAGCTCTGTGTGAAGCAGCAGGTGTCATTACTCAGAGGCTGCCTTTGCTTTGGGCTTTCAGAATCTGATTTTTGGGCTGGCATTCCAGTTGTGTGTGGATCCAAACTGGGCCCACTTCAGGTTTATTAGTGCTTGTGTCAGGAAGTAGGTGAATTTTAGCAATGTTGCTAAATGGATCTGCATTTCAGATCCATGTAGTCATTCGGGCTTCTTGCTGTGAGGACAGGTGTTACTCTGCACCTCCCCTAGCCAAACTGCAGGAGAACCTTGTATTGTTTTGCCCAAGAACTTGGATTTGAAACTGAACACAGGTGCTGATGGTGTCTGTCTAGGGGAGTATTAAATGGGACACTTGCATACACAGAAGGCCAGAGAAATGAGAGGCTTCTAGCCCATCTCATTTGTACTCCAACTTGTCTTCAATGTGTGAGCAAGTTAGAAACTGCCTTATCTTCAGAAGGGCAAGCTCATAATGTGTAATTAGAATTACCACCTTAAGCCCTGTGCTTCAACAGGTATTTTATTAATGCCTCTGAATAATCTGTTGGGTAACAATGCAACCCAGTCACAGGAAGACAAATGCAAAACAAGATGATACTATTGCTGCCCAGCAAAGGCCAGGTCCTGCATTTTAAAGCAGAAAAACCATGTCTGCAGTGGAGCAGCTGCTTGTGTGCACATGGAAGGGAAGTTACTGAGCATGAAATCCAAGCATTCACATCTTGGATTGCAAAGACTTCGGGGTGGTGATGACTTCCCAGGGTTTCCTAGGAACCTTCATTAGCCATATGTAAAAGCTTTGCCCCAACAATGGTCTTCCACACCTCGGTCACTCCCAAGAGCTCTCTGCAAGAGTAATAAGCTCAGGTGTTGCAGCTTTCCCCGTTTGGCCAAGTGTCTCTGTGGCTTTGCCACGAGATGGCGTAGCGATCCCGCGGGGGGAATGAGGGGTCCCGGGAGGGGCTCCTAAGCCTGGCCTGTGGGGTAGGGAGGTGTCTGCATAAGGCTACAGAAGTGGCCGCCAGCTCTTGCCTTGCCAAAGCTGCTCTTTTAGTCTGCTGGTGTGTTTCGGTTGGTTCGCTCTGCTTTTGTGTACTAACCCAATTAGCAGCTTGAGTTTATGTTGGATTAGCATGGGGAAGTTTTACATTTAAACCAAAGGGAGCTATCAGCTATCCTAGGAGTACTCTGGACTGTGTTCTGCTGGGAAGCAGGTGTGTGTGTGTCAGTGAATGACAATGTGCCACCTTCTGCATTGGCAGAAAAAAATTGCTGTCAGCACCCAGGCTTGGGAGTTGTTCAATGTATCTCTCATGGGCAACTCTGGGGGGAAAAAACAGCTTTTGACCTTTTGTCCTTTGGATATTATTCTTAGCACAGTTAGGAAAGGTCTGTCTTGAATAAATGGTGAAATGTCTAAGTAGAGATTGAAAGATCAAATCACAGGTTTGTTGCCTGACTGTCCAGTTTCCTCTCTGGCTTTGCACAGGCTGCTTATAAGTGCTTGAAAACCCTGTATTTGGGGGTGTTGTGGTTTTATGTGGCAAATTACACACAATTTTCAAATGTAAATATGACTTCTTATAATATCTTCCCTACTTCAAAACTTTCCTCCTGCAGAATTGATACTGTGGCAGCCTTAACTATTCCTATTATTGCTGCAGTGGTGCTGAGCTCAGAGCAGAAACTATTTGTCTTTTCAATGACTTTGAGATCCTTGGTTTGTTGTGTTATTAAGTGCAACATCAGCCTATTTTTTTTTTTGAAACCCAAGTGGGAGTTGAATGTTGTTCATGCATTGGGAAGACTCAGGTGCTTTGGAACTGCTGCAGCTAGGATGAGAAGAGTAGCAGTGAGGTCTCTGATTTTCTACAGATAATACAAATACTGAGCTGAAGGGTAGAGGAGAGGTAACAACTGTGCTGATGCTTTTTTCAGCCCAACATAGAGAAAAGCACAGTTGAGAGGAAGCTACAGTCAGTTTGTCCTGCTGGAACATCAAGTAATTTCCCCTTGTGATTGCAAAGGTCTTTAGGATTCATTTCCCTCAAAACTAAGGATATAGTCTTGGGATTTTTGCTCTTGGGATGGGAAAGGAGATGTTACAGGCAGGCAGATGCAGCCTGCACCAGCAGACCACAAAAGCCCGATTGCCCTGTTCCAGCCTGGGATGTCATTTCTTGCCACGGTGTGTGGATCTGTCAAGCTGTTTAGCTGCAATATGACAGATTGTCCTATTAATGTGTCATCAAGTGCACTTTTACAAATTCATGGCTTGTCTACAACTAACCTGAAAAAAGAGGCTTAAGTATGAGAAGGCGCCAAAGAAAGTTAAATATTATTAACAAATAAAGTCTGCCACGTAGTTTTGATGGAATGTGAGCTAGTTGGGGGAGGGGTGATATGCTGTTAACTATTTAGCTTCTGTGTAACTTCCCTTCTTCTTCTCTTCTTTCCCAAACTCCATTTCTCTTAAAAGAAGCTTTTTAAAAAATTAATCTGTATTCTACTCCTTCATTTTGCACTCAGACTGTTTGTGCCTCAGTTTCCCTGAGCCATAGATAGTAAAGCTGCTTCGACTCCTGATCCACCCTGGCTGCTTTTAAAGTCCAATGAAGAGCTGTGCTGGCATGATTACTTGGATTACAGAAGTAATAGTAAAGGGATTGTTAAAAGATTGTTAAAAGAAGGCAAATCTGTTGCTTGCTGATTATGTAGGGGACTTCAAATTATGTGATCTTCAACCTTTTATCATTCTTGGGCTTTCTCACAGTACAATCCTGGATAATTCTTTTCCCTCACCATATTTGTAGAAAGAATTAGGACTATTTATTCTAGGTGGTGGGGAACTGACAGAGGTTTGCAGACTGTCCAAGTAGTTCAGGATCCCCCTCATGAAACGTTTGCAGGAGATGTGTAACCTTTGGGTTTCTGTTAGTTTTAATAAACAAACCCCCCTCCTGTAAAGAAATCAGAAAGCCCCTGCTGAGCCAGCCCCTAATGAGAGTGAGGGGAAAATGTTGTATGGAACTGGAATATAAAAGCAAGAGTCCTGATTTATCAGTGTGTGGTGTGATACTCAGTGCATATTCCAAGCCACATATTTTTAGCTCTACCACACACTCATCTACAGTTTTACAAACTTCCCAGAAAAATGGTGATTTCTCTGAGATAATGAAGGGGAGGGACAGAACAGGGCTGAGGGGAGGGAACAGGGAACGGGCATTGATTTAAATCTGCCTGGCACACAGGCCAGCTCCACTTATCAGTGAGTCTAATAGGAATGTGAAGAGAATAGGCTTGACAGCTCATTAGAATGTGATCCCTCCTACTTTTTTTTTTTCTTCTTTTTTTTTTTTTTAACCTTTTTTTTACCCCTTTCTTGAAGTTGATGGAAACTCATTCAGGAAAGAAGTACTTACTTGCTGAGGTAAAGCAAAAGCTGAGGAGGGTTCTGCCAGTGTGCAACTGAGGAAAGGAGCAGTGAGAAAAATCAGACGTGACCTACACCCAGAGGTACCTGAAATCTTGCCTTGTGTGGAGAGATGAGGATGAAAAAGACATGAGATTCTACATCCTGACAGCTGCTTGTGGCATCGGGACTTACAGCTCATCCTCTTGTTAAAGAAAAGTGAAGATAAACCCTGCTAAAGGAGAGAAGCTAGACCTGGGAAAATACCTGCTCCTCATGGACCTAGGTACATCCTCAGATCCTCTGCTTCTCACTGGTTTAACTTTTATGAGATGAGCAATTTATTTTCTTCCTTAGAAGGCTGAGCACCTAGCTGAGCTGTGATGCTTTCAGCCTCTTCAGCAGAGCAGTGGCTGTAGCAACCTTGAACTCCTGTTCCCCAGCATCTTGAAAGGAAAGGATGAGACTTGTCACTGAGGAAAGGGAAGTATCATTCAAGAGAGAATGGAAGGAACGTATTCAAGCTGGCTTTGAACCGAACACAACGCTTCAAATGACAGAAAGTGAAATCTCCTGTTGAAGAGGCACAACCTATCAACCCCCTTAATGAGTTTGTGTTGTCAGCTCTGGCCTGAGCAACTGTTGCCCTGAGCAATTTGACTTCTCTAGGTTTCATAGTTGAGTGCATTTTAAACGAGTCTGAAGACTTAACTGGGGAGGGGAGCGACACTTCAAGGTGGGTGGCAGGACTTTGCAGGGCCTCTTGTATTTATGTAAGCTTCACGAGGCTGAATGGACTTACCTCTTCCTCCGAGTGAATCCAGATTTCCAAACAAGGTTGTCTATACCATTTCCATGTGTCCTGCTTGAACAGAGATCTCTCCAGCGACCAGACAATCCATCCATGCTGCTGATTTGACATTGCATAACCCAGAGGATCATCTTTAATAGTTCTAAGCTTTTTATTTTTCTTTTTTTTTTAGAGAGAAATTTGTCTATTCCTGTTATTGGTGGTGGAGGGTTTTGTGTGTGGAGAGTGCCCTTCCTTTTCAAAATGAGGGGGTGCACCTGGGTGTTTGTGGTGACTTTGCTTTGTCAGCAGTTCTACCTCTTCAGAGTTACAGCTGCAAAGAGAGAGAGAAAGATGAAGAAAGAACCTAATCAGTACACAGAGCCTTTCAATGCCACCCTCTCAAACAGTGAGGAGCTGCACGGGCATCCCAAGGTAGGTGTTTATGTGTTGTCAGTGCTTGGTAGAACTTATTTCTGGCAGTAATGTGATGCTGGTTCCTTTTTCCAATGACTGATGCAATCTTGCCAAATTCTATTTGATTTTAAAGAGAAATGTTCCCTCTTTTGCTTTTGCATGATTGATTTGCTATAGCTTGCTGAAGCAAAGCCTGGGATGCTGAAAGGTATTATTATAACTTACTTTGGAATATGCCTGACTGAAGCTCCAGTCCTGTAGGAGCTGATTAAGTGTAAAGACATTTTGGAGTCCTAGTGCATGAACACTACCCTGTTCAGAAACAACTGAATAAAAAGAAGGCAAGTGGGCTATTGCAGTAAAATACTGGATATACTGGAATATTAATGTGTCTCTTGCAGGCAAAACCTTTACTCTCTAGAACATTATTTCAAAACTGGTTTGGGTGACAGTCTAAACACCTGAGCGTGCCTGAGCTTTCTCTGCACTACACCTTCTGCCTGAGATGCTGTGGTGGTTGAAAATTGCAGATGAGTAGAATAGTGATGCACTCAGATGATCCATGGTGCTTGTGGCTCTTGTAGGAAAGGATTAGGGGAGGTGGCAGCTGTGCGTGAGTGGCAAGTGTAAGACTGTGCATGGTACCTCAATGGCTGTAGCTGATGACTTGTGTGGCTCGGTGGGTGATTCACAGAATCACAGAAACGTAGGGGTTGGAAGGGACCTCAAGAGATCATTGGGTCCAACCCCCCTGCCAAAGTATTTGCAGGGTCCTTCCAGTTACATGTTTGTGAGAATCACTCCAGGCTCAAAGCCACAAAAAATTCCCAGTCGATTGATCAAAGCCCCTGTATCCTTTAAGGTGAAAATCTGCATAGAATGCTTGGAAGTAGGAGAGGGGAGCTAGGGAGTTAAAAGCAGATCCTAGGATTGGGAGCAGGATGAAATGGAAGGGAGACTACGACACTGAAAAAGGAAGGAGTCTTCCTCATCACACAGCCCCTTCTCTCTCTTTCTCTCTCCTTGCTCACACAAAAATGTCCCTTTTTTCAAATGGAGGTGACCTCTGAAACATGACTTTGATCACAAGCATTAGGGATGGCAGTCACTATAGCAATGGAGGAACCAACCTGTCAAAAATTGGGGCATGGCAGAGGGGGTGAGTTAGAACAATTGGGCTGACATTCTAAATACCCCGTTCAGTGCTGCTGGGAGAGTAATTGGTTAAGGTTGGGCAAGCCTGGGAAACAGTCCTATAGATTAAAAAACTGTCTGCTGTGCTTGAAATTATCATTAGGGGACTGTCAGTAGTGTTTTTTCAGTATTTTTTTGTAGTGTATTGCAGAGCTCTGTCAGGACAGGCTGTAACCATGCTAAATTCTTGAGGTGCTTATAATCAATCACTTTCTCCTACTGTCTCTAGAGCTGCTTCACTCTGCTTCTGCAAAAGGGGCCAGATAACATATCTGGTGCAGCTAAATTTCAGTCTATTCTGGAATTAATTTGGCTTGATGTGAAATGTATTGGACCTCAAGCAGAATATATTCTGATTGCAAAAACAAGCAGGAACTGGTCCTGGTTAATTCTGATACAGTCATGCATACGTTGCTGCTAGAAGAGGCACAGTACTCATTTGGAGGCTGGTGGGCATTTGTTAAAACAGACATTGTTTGGAAGCTGCAGTTTCTGTGTTGAAATATTTTGCTTTAAAATATCCATGGCAAAGGTTTGGCTGCAGTCAGAGCTGGCACATAAAGTGGAGGCAGGTTCTGTGTAATGAGGACAGGACAAAACCAAATCTTTGATGTAAATGTTTGAGCTCTGCTTGACATCCACTCCCAAATTTTGCAGTGTGAACTTGTCTCCTTGGAATTTATTAGAGCTTCAAGTCCAGGCTGTAGTTAAATATTGCTTCTAAATGTCATGGGTGGTTGTACTGTATTTTATATCTCAATAGCACCTGCCCAAGCTAAGGGACTATACCACACATAGCATAACCACAGTGCTTAAGAGCTGCCACCATTTCTGGGGCAAAAGGCTGTTGCCATTTACAGCAAAGCATCACAACTTGTATTCACTAAGGGAAGAAGTAAAGTAATAGTGGAGCTATCCTTCCCTAACCCATCAAGCTAAGGTTGCAGCCTCCCTCTGGGGAAGGCTGAAGGTGCTCCTGTGAGCAGGTTTGTCTCATGAAAGGATGCCCTGCACAGTGAAGAAACAGTGTCCTGTTTAGTTTCTCTACAGCACATAACAGGAAAGATGGAATTGGTTTTGGCCTTGTACAGTGAAAATTAAGGCTCTGTTTACCTTGGATGACTCTGTGGCCAGCTGGTAGGTTTATCAAAGCATACAGAGCAGGGAATGAAATATTAGCTGAGAGTAGTGATTCTTATTCATACTGTTGAAAAGGTAGATGTGTTTTCCTTCTAATTAAGCAAACCAATTTAGGACAGATTTCTCTTGGGATTTCTTTTCAAATAGGCGTGGAGAAAGCTCCTCTCTAACGTTCTCAGTGCATGAGTCATGTGGTGAAACCTCTACCTGCAACAGGGAAGCAGAAGTTTCAAATCTCCTGATAAACCTGATATTTCCAAGGAAATAATGGACTGATGGACACAGAGGTTGTAATCTACTGGACCTTCTCGCTTTGTGTGTGGCTGAGTGCCTGCAGCTGCCACTTGCCAGGCTTGTCTTCCCTTCTCCCAGCATACATAGAATCATAGAATCATAGAATGGGCTGGGTTGGAAGGGACCCCAAGGATCAGAGAGCTCCAACCCCCCTGCCCCAGGCAGGGCCACCACCCTCCAGGCCTGGCGCTCCCCCCGGTTGCCCCGGGCCCCATCCAACCTGGCCTTGAACACTTCCGGGGATGGGGCATCCACTACTTCTCTGGGCAGCCTGTTCCATCCCCTCACCACTCTTTCTGGAAAGAACTTCCCCCTAATATCTAATCTAAACCTTCCTTCCTTTAGTTTTAATCCATCCCCCTTGTCCTGCCATTATCTGCTCTTTTAAAAAGTTGAATCCCCTCCTGCTTATAAGCTCCCTTCTTGTCTTGCACGATGTGATGTGACACTAGTAGGGGTTCAGCAGTGGTGGATTGTCCAGTGGTTATATAGGGTTGATAGTGATCAGGAGTTATTGTTTGATACCTGAAGAAATAAAGATGGAGTCAGACTCCTAATGCCCAGTGAAAGGACAAGCAACAGTGGACAGAAGTTGAAATGTGGGAAATTCTACTTAAGCATAGGAAAAAAAAAAATCTTTACTGTGAGGATGGAAAAGACTGGACAGGGAGACTTTGGAGTCTCCACCCTTGGAGACAGTCAAAACCTGTCCAGGTCTGGAGAGACATGCTGTAGTTCACCTGCTTGGAGCAAGGGCAGTTGGACTAGGCAGTCTGTGGATGTCCCTTCCAGCTTCAACTGTTCTGCCAGCTGCTTTTAGAGGTACTTCTACACAGAAACTCAAAGGCAGCATCCTGACCTGGGGAAAACTGACTCAGTATCCCAGTGAAATTTCAGGAATGATTTGAGGTCAACAGGATTTTACCTACACTGGAATTTCTGCAAGAAATAGCATAGTGTTTCATCTGGTTACCCATTATGTAGCCAAGGAATCCTTGAAATTATATTGCCTTTGTGATCCTTCTTTCTCTGTCCAATATCTAGGGCTAGGTCTACTTGGTTTATTACTTAAATCTCTCAGATTTATTTCTTTGGGGCCTTTTGCTTCCAGTTGGAAACAGCAGTGGTTTCAATGCCATTGCATAGCTTACATTCCTCCACTGAAAAGAGATTTCAGTCTTGGCCTGGTGTGTGTGATGGCATGAGTAATTGAGAAAAGCATTTTGGGGTCTGACAAGTGTTGAAGCCACAGGACTGTGACCACCTATCTGTAGCAGGTGATGTTATCCCTCATGTTATGTTATCATTGCCAGTCTTGTTCTGGCATATAATGCACAAGAAGGGCTGTAACAAATAACATGCTTCCTAGCAATTCCTTGTGGCCCATGTGAAATAATGTTGGATTTCTACATCTGACTCAGCATCTCAAATACTTCAGTGCTTGGTCTCATTTCTCAGAGCTGTTTGTAAGGCTTTTAAAGCTCATGGTTAAAGGATGTGGTCCTACATCAGGTGTAGGTTTGTGTGCTGGATGCATTGTGCTACACCTCACAGCTCCTTACCTTTCTGTGGCATCCCTAAAGGCATGCATTCAGAGTAGCACTGGTTAACACTGCTGTGCCACTAACACAGCAACAAACCTCATGTCATTCTCCCACCCAGAGCAGCTTGTGAATGGTTCTATTAGATTCATTAAATTCATTACGTGTGTGACCAAGGAAGGCAGTTTGTGTGTAAGTGGAAGGGAGAACCTTTTCATCCTAGCCATTTAGAGTGAAGTATAATTTTTCCATCACAAAACATAGTGGCAAGTTAGGTAGGAAGTCCATTTCAGCTTTGGCTAAGATATCAAACCTAACACTTCTGCTCTAGCAAAAATTCTTGAGAGATCTGTAAAAACCACAAGTGGTCAGGACCTTGGTTTTCCATCTCATTAATAACTAAGAGTGTGTATAACTGTATGTTATTAGCAGCTGACATAGGATTTTTCATCCTGGGGGGAAAAAAAAAAAGTGGTCTGTCACTTTTTACCCTGTTCCAAGCAAAAAGTACTACTGAAATAAATAATTTGCTCCTAATTTCTTAATTAAGCTTACAGTACGCTTGCTGGTGTAAATCAGGTGTAACAACATAGAATTTTGTGGATTAAAATCATTGAAATGCTTAGTTAGGTTCACTTTGTGTCTGGCAACTGCTAAACTATTAAACAAAGACTTATTAAATGTAATCCCATGGCAGATGGACAAGAACATCAGTACCTGTGTGAGCAAAACTTGCAGGGCAGACACTACAAGCATAAAGACTGTGGACTGGAATCGTCAGGTAAATGTTCTTGGACACACATCTCTGACTAATTGCAGGCAGGAAGGATGCTGCCCCCTCACAAAATCGTAACCTTTTCATCCTTTCTTTCCACCCTGTCCCACGCTGAGAAATGTTTAGGTGTGCCTGGGAGCACTGTGAGATGCTTTCAGGTGTACAGACTTGCTCACAGGTACTGTTGGCTTTTTTTGTTTTCCTCATCCGGCCTCCAACACCCTTTATCTGTTTCTCTTTGGGTATTAGAATCACAGAATCATAGACAGGTCTGGGTTGGAAGGACCCCAAGGATCACAGAGCTCCAACCCCCCTGCCACAGGCAGGGCCACCAACCTCAGGCCTGGAGCTACACAAAGGTTGCCCCGAGCCCCATCCAACCTGGCCTTGAACAACCCCCCAGGGATGGGGCACCCACCCCCTCTCTGGCCAGCCTGTTCCAGCCCCTCACCACTCTCTCTGTAAAAAACTTAGCAGAGATGCAGACTGCATCCCAGCATCCTCAAATTTCAGGAAAGTTCAGATACAGTTCAGAGATTTCTCAGGATCCAAACTCTGCTGCTTGACTGTGGATTTCTGCTCAGAGTTCCTTCCACACTGGCTGAACCTCGGCCAGAGCCTGTGTGTGTCTCTGGGCAGCATGTGCTGTTCTGGGAATCACAGCCAGAAAGAACCACAGGTTCTGCATGTGTACAGCAGTCTGACTTACAGCTCAACTTGTCTTTTCTTGTGAGGGATGTTGGGGAGAGTGTGGGCTAAATTCTCACCAGCATCATAAGCTGGTTGTGAAGTGGTAGGTGCCGTTGTGTTCAGATACCAGAGTAGTGTTAAAAGACCTGATTGAAAGTTCATTAAAAATTGCCAGCAAGGTTTCTGTTGATTTTGGAGGTGCTGTTTCATGTATTAAGGAGCAAGCCTGATTTCACCATAGATAACATGATGATTCCTCCTGACTTTAGGTTAGCTTTGCTCTGCAGACAGCACCCCAGGAGGAACAAGTCCCCTTTGCTAGGATTCCAAAGCTGTTTTCAGCCCTGACTGATACCTGTGGTGGCTGCAAGGTCTTTCTGGCTGCTGGAGGCTGCTGCTGCCAAGAAAAATAGAGGCTTGCATGCTTATTGCTGGGATTGCTCATGCATGCCATAGTAATTAAATAATAATACCACAAGGATGGAACATTCATTTTAACTGTCAATCATCCCTGTGCTGGAGAAACTGGGGAGTGCCATGACTGTCTTGTAGAGGGATTTGTAATTTAAGCAAGCCACTGGAGAGGTATGGGATTTTATTTTTTTAAAAAAAAAAACTTAAGGAGTTTTTCACTTACTTTTTTCTGGGATATGCCATCTGGATTCCTTTTTTCTCCCTGACAAGATGTCTGCTCTGGGCTGTTCTTCACAGCTGGAGCTCCAGAAAGGCTGAGGACATCCGTTTGTCTTCAGTTAATGATCAGAGTCTTCCCACAATTGCTGGCTTCTGCTTCTAGCTGGCCAGGTTCCTCATTTTTGCAGTTGAGGGGTGATTATGCCTGCCTTCAGCCTGGTGGAAACCAGGGATGTTTGAATTGTCTCTTCCACATCTGCAGCAAATGCTGCATCCCAGTTCCTAAGACTGGTCCTGTCGAATCTGCACTTCTCAGTTCCTGCCACATGAGCCTGCCCTTTTTGAAGGCTCAACTGGTTTTATTTTCCTGTTCTCTGCAACCCAGCTGTTCTTTTGCTGGTTTCAGTTACAGTGCTGAGGGATTATTACTCCATCCTGCCTGAGCTGGGTGCTTCTAGTAATAAACTGCTTCTGTTCTGTGAACTGCACAGCAGCTTTAGCACAGACATGTCAGTCCCAGTCACTGGGACAGAGACATCTGCTTCCTTTGGGCAAAGCACAGGTAGGCTTTTACCTGTGTTACATCTGTGAGCTTTGTAACAGAGTCCTCTGCAGGTGTGACCTCATGTGTGGTGATGCTGAGCCCTCTGTTTTCAGATGGAGTAGGGAAGAATTAGCTTTTCCCATCAGAAGCCAGTAAATCTCCATGAAACACTCATAAATATGCTTCATGTTTGTTGTAGGAAAAAGCTCCACCTTGTGTGCTGTTCTAAGGGCTTTTGCAAACTCTATGAAGCTTTGCCTCTCTCCTTGATGTTTACATGTTACAGTAGATGGAGAGGTTTGCACCAAGGGACCTTCTCAGCCTGTCTTCAACTTCTTTCTTCTGCTTTGCAAAAATCTGTCATCAAGCAACCCATGGGAAGAAGATAAAGTTTCACTGAGGTGACTAATCTCACAGTGCCCAGGATTTTGTATTGCTTTCCAATTTTCCTATTGCTCCATTTACATTGCTTTCCAACAGAGTTTCAGATTAGATTGCTACAAACAGTTTGTCTTGCTCTTGTTTGTGATACACACTAAACTTGAGCATGGGGGGAAGTGTGCATAAGCACAGCTCTGGCTCTGATTAATTACAGTAGAATGAATGATATGGCAAAGTATCTCAGGGTATCCAAGCTTAGAGCACAGACACCAGCTACCCTGCAGCCTTCCACCTGGAGGGGAGAATAAGCAGGCAGCCTGAATAGAGCAGCTCAATAGCACTAGATCTTTCTGTGGGTTATGTCTGAGCAGTAAATCACCTAAGATTATTTGCTGGCTAGAGAAGATAGTTGGCTTCACTGAGTTTGAGATGTATGTTTAACAAACACCCTTGCTCAGCTCACAACACTTTTCTGGGGGAACTTCTTATATTCTGATTGTAAATCATTTATTGACCCAAGCTGTTTGAAATAAAGAGTTGTGATCACATCAGCTCAGAAATCTATGGACAAGGGCCTCATGCTACACCCATGTGCCTGGATGCATGCTGGAGAGAGAGCTTTCAAGGCTCTATATCAGCTTAGAAGCACTGACATTCCTTATAACCTTAAGCTGGAACTCCAGCAGACTTAGGAGATTTAATTTTGAAACAATTTATGCTGCATGAATTTTTTTATAGCAAATCACATAGACTGCAGCCTTCTCTCCTCAAAATGGGCTTGCTCTCTCATTTCTAGCTAAGATTTGCAGCCCTTTGTCCCACTGCTGTTGTTCTCAGTGATATTTATTGCAGTTACTGTGACATCAAGTCTACCTGCATTCTAAAACTTGTTTTCTAGATGTCACTGCAGACTGTATGATGAAAGGGAGCACTTATTTATGTGTGTATAAGTGCTAGAAATAGTATTAAAACTCAATACAGTTCTGTGAGAAGTGGCAAGTCTTCAGGGAGCCAAGTGAGACAGGTAAGGAGCAAGTGTAGATGTGTTTGCTAACCTGGCTGAATGGGAAGCACCTTGCAAGGTCACTGTTAACACCACGCTTCAGTGTCTGAGCTGTGGCAGAACTGTCTCCTGCTGTCAGACTAGTGGGAGCTGAACACCCAAGGGAAAATGCTTTTCCTTCTGAGAAGTGTACTGTTGACTGACTTTGCTTCTATGCTTTTTCCACACCCTTCTTGTTTTCTTCCTCCTGAACGGTGATAGATCAATATTGCTTTACCTAAACTTGTAGTGGTCTAAGAATCATTTGAAATGGCATTCAACCCACTCCTGCCTTGTGTTGCTTTCCTGCTGGAATTCTGATCTGTACCTGTTCTGCTTCAGCAGGAGATGAGAAAACAGGTTTCTTGAATGAATTCCAAAAGTTTACCATAGGTGTGGGGTGGGGTTTTTATTTGTTTGGTTTTTTAAAAGATTTTAAGTGTTCATTGCAGATTTTCCTCTCTGGCTTTTTCATTAATGGCTCTGAATACTTCAGCATGATTCATGATACTCTGGGAGGGCTTGTGCTTTTATCCTCACTGTGATGGACGTTTGCATCAACAGATTGGAACCTCCAGAGTCAATGGTTAATTACTCTTGGCAAGAACATGGCAGGGTATTGGTAACCAGTGATTCCCAGTGCTTTTTTTAAATTTGAAGTTAGAAGTTCATCCTAGCCTAGAAGAACATCAGGTATGGATTTTGGATGACTCAGTTCTGGTTGTCTCTGGGAGGTGAATAATGGGAAGGAGGGAGAGCAAATTCATAAAGACAGATCCTCTCTTCTGTCCAGACTTTGTTTAGAAGGGATCCAGAACTCTGCACTGTAATGCCAAAACCTCTCTAGATAATTTCTCTACAGTTTCAGCACACTTGCAGAACACAGGAATGGGTGGGATAGCTAAAACCAGACATCTTTTCTGTGGTCAGATGTGGTCTTTGCCAGGCATGACAGGTTTTCTTTTTCTGTGTGTACATTTGTCACTCTGCAGCCTGTGATGTGAGAGTGATGGAGCATTTCAAGGTACATTTTAATCTCTCTGTATTGCTTGATTGATCCAACTGCTTAGTGGTAGATGCCAGTGGTGAACAATTCCTGGCATCTGGGCAGCTTTTCTGTGGCACATATTAGGACTGTTGGTGGGCTGAGAGTCTCAGGAGCTTGAGAAAGGTCTCTGAGGTACACAGACTCCCTGCTCTTGGCTTCTTACTGATTTATTGAGCAAAAGGAGCTGGGAGGCCCTGCAGGTGATAGGATATTAAGTTCTGAGAAAGCACTTTCACGTTTTAAAGGCAGCATCTTCTGGCTTTTGGGGGCGTTTCTACTGGTAAGCTTAGCCTGAAACTTGTGAAGAAAAACCTCCCACTCTAATGGGACTCTTTGAAAGGCCTGTGTCCTTCTTACATTATGTCAGAACTCAGACTGAAGTACTGTCTTGCATTTTCAATGCTCCTGTAAATGAAGACAAAAAGTGGCATGGTACTAGATAATCCAAACTGAATTACTTGTTACAGACGTGTAGAACCCCATTTTATCCCACCCTCCATGTTCTCCCAAGTGCAGAACCACAAGGATGTGGTTTAGTCAGCTGTCTGGTCTGGAAACTTTGTGTTTTCTGGATTTATATAGTGGCCAAAGAGATACAGTGATAACAGACTTTGTTCCTGTTTCTTTTTAGATCCTAGAATCTCCAGATCCTCGAATCACAGATCCACGGCGGACCTGGATCTCCTTTGTTCACCGCCCAGATGATGGCAATACCTCGAAAAGGAGATGCAAAGGGAAAGACAAGAAACTAGTAGGTTATTGCTAGATTGCCACCAACTAATAATTGTACCTTGTAGTTTCCCTTCCTACTGCTGATATGCAGTGTGTATGCTCCAGCTTTTGCCTTCCCACTGCAGAGCCTGCTCGGTTTTCATTTGCTTGTGTTTGATTTCTTGAAGTGTTTTGGAGAAGTTTGAGACAGTAAGTTCTATATGCTTTGTAAGATAAGGTATGTGAATTCCACTGTCAACATTCATTTTTGTTAAACCAGCTGGTTCTTGGACTGAGCCTTTTTTGGGGTGGTTTTTTTTCAGCTCAATAGAAATAAAATTAACTTTTTTTTTTCCTTCCACTAAACAAAGTCCAAATATCTCAAAGGATATATTAATCAAGGTGTGGACAAGTTGTTTATTTCTCATTAATGAATTTCTGATCATCTGCTGAGTGATGTTTGAACACATATGAGCTTTTCATTTGCTGCTTAGATGATTTCAAATGTTTTTAATCGTTTCCTTTTACTTCTCAGTGAGCTGATAGCCAGGAGTGCTTCCATACAGGTTTACTGCAGTTTAGCTGTGGAAACAGGAACTACCTGGGAAAGACTAACATCACAGTAGCACTGATAACACTCTTGCACCTTCATACAACTATTTTAAAGCTCTAATGTGTGTGTGGCTAATTTTTACACATGTTTTGAATTAACTGCTTCATTTTTTTCTTAGAGTTCTGCTGTCACACCAGACATTCATGTATGTGATCACTATGTCTGAGCAATAGATACTAATCACATGAAGTTGGCTAGATGGCTATTCTAGATAGAGAATGGGCAGAATAAGAAGCTTAAAGGCCAGTAGGATGCTTTGATGACCTGAGGAGATACAGGAGCAGCAAACGTAGCCTTCTGCCTGTTGTATTTCACACTGTACATGCATACCTGAAGTACCAGTTCATGTTTACTTGAGTGAAGTTTATCTTCCCACAGAAAGATGTGGGTAAATTCCAAGAGCTGGAATCCACAGCTGGCTGGAATTCACAGCTGGCTGAAGTCAGTGTGAGATTTACTGCATCAGGCCTGTAGCTGAGCTGACAGTGGAGAGGGGGCTGCTCACGTGGCTGACAGCCCTGTGCAACTGGCTCATGGCTGAGAGAATTTTTGGTCTGTCAGTGCAATTGCCTGGTTCTAATTCACATCTTGTGTTGGTTTGTGTTTTTTTTGGTTGTTTCCTTAGCGTGGTCTTGTTGGGCCCCCAGGACCTCCTGGTCCCCAGGGACCTCCAGGAGCACCTGGTGCTGAAGTCACCCGGGAAGTCCTACTGCAGGAGTTTAAGGAGATACTCAAAGGTAAAGACTGTAAGAGCCTTTGTGCTTCTATGATCTGCTTCATTTGGTGAGCACTATGGCAAATAAAGAACTGCCTTTGCAAACACTTACCTTAAAGCATTCCCCTGTCTGGCAATCAAAAATTTGAAAAATGTTTCCTTGGTGCTGCCTAGTTCAAGCTGAAGAGTTAAGTGCAGAATTCTAATCACACAACTAATGGCTTCATAGACCAGGCTCTTCAACTAAGCCTTTATTTTCCTATACCTTTTCTTTTCTTCTCAGAAGCCATTGAGCGTCGAGCATCCCTGGCTATTTCAGCCCATCCTAGCCAGCTGCCTCCACTCCTGCTCTCCTTGGAGGAAGTGTCACCTCACAGACATGTAGAGGAGGCATTCCATTGCAAGCTAAAAGGACAAGTCATTGTAGATAAGAAGACCCTGGTAGAACTTCAGAACTTCCAGTCGGTGAGAAGGGATTACAGACTCAACCTGTGCAACTCCACAACAGCCACTGTGCGTAGATCAGCAATAGATCCCCTAGTCTGCAAAGCTGCTGGGTGGCTCTGTAGCTAAAGGTGTTACCTGAAAGGGCAGACTAGTCCCAGAAGCTCGCCTCAGACTTGGATGCTCTGGATATAGCATTGCCTTTTCTGTGGTTGACAGAAGTAGGATCTCATATGGTGATTCCAGCACTAAAGCTGCAATGAGATGGGCACTTAGCTTTGAGTCCTCTCCTTCCTGATAAACCCAAGAGGTAGACTTTCCTCCTCTCTTGTAGCCCAGCAGAATCTCATTACTGAAGTTCTAATAAGCCTGTGCAATAGAGGGCTGTCTCAAAGGTCCAAACAGCCTTATTTCAGTTAATGGTGACAAGAAAGACTTGTCCATGTTTGGCACTAGTCTGAATGGTCTGTTCTTTTTCCAGTGTGCACCCTCTCCATCTTTCCTGTAGGCTCCTTTAGGCACTGGAAGGATGTCCTGATGTTCAAATTCTTTACATAATGTTTTATAGAAGGCTAATGAATGTGACCTACATCATTTCACTAGTCAAGTTAAAATGACAAGCACTCTGTCATCGGATGCTACAAGCCATTATAAACATGGTTACAAGCAAGTTGTTGAAATGGATATAAAATCTTCTACTAACCACTTCTGAAACAGTTGTGAGTAAGATCTGAATTTGAAATGTAGATGTTAGGCAAAGTAATAGCTAAACCCAAAAAATGACTTGGTAATTGAGCAGAGTTATTCTAGACTTGGGGCTCACAGAGACTGTCTATAGCACAAGTTGTTTTTGTGATGTGACAAGAAGGGTTTGAATCTGAACAGGGAATGTGGCTTTCCATCAGCAGGGTTTGCTAACACATGTAGTAAGGTGCTGAGCTTTCTTCCCAGCTGCACCAAGTCCCATTTCTGAAGAGTCCTGTCCAGCAGATCCTTCCCTGTGGAGTAGCCCTGCTGTTCGGATGTTTCACAGCTGCAGGACTAGAGGCCGTGGTTATATCCTAAACAGGGTGCTTTCCTGGATCTTTCCCAAATACACTTGTGGAAGCCTGGTTTGACAGCACTGTGGGTGCTGGCACGGAGGCAAGATTATACTTGAAGTGCAGGCAGGGCTAGAGAGATCTGCTGCCTCATTAATTAGGAGGGAAAATATGAATAAAGACATCTCAGCATCAGTGCGTAGGCTGATGCTTCCCATGCTTTGTTATCATATGCCTAGCTTCTTTCTAATTGCTTCTGGCCCTGAAGCTGATGTGGGAGGGCTGGCAGGCCTCTGGATGCCAGCCTTTCATTTCAGCTTTGGGACAAGAAGTGTCTGGTTTTAGCTTGTGCTCTGATACAGGGGAATTTAGCAGGGAGTGAGACAGTGGATGCTCTTGCAAAGATGAAAACACTGTCTGTAAAAGGTCCAAGGGGAGGTGAGAGAGAGAGAGATACAATTCCCCTCCCTCCATTCTGTCAGTTCAATAGCATGAAGAAGCCAAGAGTTTGATACTTCTCAGTTATATGCTAGGGACTGACTCTAATTCCTGGATTTGGACCTTACCCAGAGCATTTTGAGGCAGTGGAAAGAAACTGCTAAGAAACAGTCTATCACTTCTGTGTGCTGTCATTTCAGCATGGTGTCTAAGTCACTCTGACCTTGAGTATTGAGAGAGGAGGAGGATGCTTTTCTCATCCTTCCATGTTAAATTTCCTTCAAGAAATTCCCTTCCTCTCTTGGTCTCTCAATATCCTTGGTATCAGGAATGAAATATGTGATGCTCCTTTCCATATACTTCTTCCTCCTGTATCTCAGGCTTTGAGGTTTCTAACCATTGCCTCTTCCAGAAGTTTTCAGAGAGGTGCTTTACCCATCAAGAATCAAAGTAACTGTAGCCCCTGACAGGCCATGAAGTGGGATTTATTTGAATTGGGTCATTTCAGGCTTAGGTGACCCATATGTTTTTCATGCTGAGAGATCTCAGGAGGAGTCCTGGTGTCTCCAGTGCCTTGAGGTCAAGATAAATGTCTCCCTTTGGCAGGTGAATTTTATTGCTGCTTCAAGAGGCTGGTGCATCCCCTGTGCCTTGTGTTTATGGTGCAGGTTGGGTCATCCCTTTCTTCAACAACAGATAAGTCAATGCCCTGCTCTCTGCAGTGTTTATCACTGAAACCATTCACACCTCAATTCTCTGTGCATGGTTCCTATTTACACATGACAATAAACTATGGAGTGTATGAGGGAGATGTGGGGATAGGAGATGAACTGAGGAACAGAAGTTGACCTTGGTTTGTACAGAATGGCTGGAAACCAACTCATTCATTTGCTTTCACTCTGCTTCCTGAAAGAACCATGTGCAAGTAGCTGGTTTCTCAGATACAAATCTCTGCAGGGTTTGATGCAGCTAGGTGAGCATGCTGCTGTGAGGCAGCAAATGCAGCAGGGAGCTCTAATTGGCATGGGGGTAATGGAATATTTTGCCTAGAGAACCTCTCCCTGCATTGTCTCTTTCTATGAGCAAAAGAATAACAAAGCCACAGAGGGCGTGAAGAAACAGGAATGTTTTATCAGTGATAATTTACTGGTGCCTAAAATTGCTTTCCATGCTCAGCCAGTGGGTTTGGAATTATGTTGCTGATTCTGCTAATAGCTGTAACAAGAAAGGAATGAATTAACTGTGCAGTACAGTTCTGCACATACAGGGCTTGGACCTGCTCTTTCAGGGAGGTAAATCAAAAAATAGCATTACCAAAAATGATGGGGTAGTGATAGCATAAATACAGATGTGAGCTCCTTCTATCATCTGTTATATGGTCTGTGTGTATACATAAAACATAGAGCTCCTTTTGTGTATGTATATGTGCACACATCAGTGCATGGTGATAAATATAGAGACTTAGAAATCATTGCATGAAATGTAGCTGTTCTGCAGCTCATTGTGACTGTTTATCCGCCATACTTATCTGGTGAGAAATGCTGCTGTGTGTGGATATCTTTTCACCACCATCACAGAATCGTAGGGCTCAGAAGGGAGCTCCAGAGCTCATGGGGTCCAACCCCCTGCCAAAGCAGGGTCCCTAGGACAGGTCACACAGGTCAGTGTCCAGATGGGGCTGGAATATCCCCAGAGAAGGAGACTCCACACCCCCTAGGCAGCCTGTCCCAGGGCTCCCTCACCCTCACCAGGAAGAACTTCTTCCCCAGATTGGTGCAGAACCTCCTGTGCTCCAACCTGAAGCCCTATGCATACATAGAATGTTTTTAGTAAAGTTCTGTGAAACTCAGGACTACAGCTAGACCTTGGTAAATAAGGACTGGGGAATTACTCTTTTGTGAGCCTGGCCTGGGATTTGCTGAATAAAGGCAGGTTAGTCATTTCCCTCTTCCTGCTGTGGAGTAACTCTAAACAAACACCACCAGACCCAAATATTTGCAGCCTTAATTCCTTTGAAAGAGAAAGCTAAATAAATTCTTCTCACTCTGCACTGTGGAAGCTGGCGATTTCTGGTTGTGATCAACCAGAACAGGGAGACAATTGACTTCCTCTGGCACTTGAACAAAGGTGTTCCACTACTTTTTTCCTTCCTTTTTTTTTTTTTTAGCACCTGTGGCAACACTGCTATGGATTTGTTCATCACATCATGGGCACCTTTTGCCATCTAAAACCTACTCAAACAAGGTGGCTCGATTACACATTCAGGTGCTTTAGGACTATAGCAGTGTGTGTGCTTTACAGGGGCAGATTTGAACAGCTCTTCTGCCCCCTAAGACCACTGTGGGGCTGATCTCTCAGGGCAGTGTTCATGGGAATGCCTTCACATTGCACAGAATGCCCTTGCGGTGGAAGCAGAGTCTGACTAATGTGCTTTCTTGGCCCGGTGAAGGCACTCCTGTGTCTCCCTAGCTCCAGCCAAATCCATGTGAGGCAGGCCAAAACAAACAATAAACATTTCTCCCAGAGTTTATTTTAGTCTGACTCAGATAATCTGCTGTGAGTTTGACTTAAGACTGCTTCCTTGCCATGAGAAGCTTCATGCTGCTTTACTAGTTTTTTGCCTATTCTGTAGAGTCCAGTGCTAGAACAAAATGAAACTAATGATGGGATCCAAGCAGTTGTTCTTTAACAGTACCAAAGCTGTCTGACTTAGACCTAAAGGGGGTAGAAAATCTCCAGAGACCCATATGAGTGCTTCCTCTGTATTTTTTATCACAAAATCAGTGATAAAGCTTCCAGGTTTTTAACCCTAGGGACACTGCTTGGCCCCATCTAGGATGTATTTGATAGTGATCTCTTGAGCCAAATAATGGGAGATCTTGTCTATCAGAATGTCAATGGAGGATAGAGGACGTTAGGACCAGCAGAGCATGGGGATCCAGTGAGAGCAATCTGAGTTGGGAAGAGATACAAGAGTTTGGCAGTGAGCAAAATACACATCTTCATGTCTCCTACTGATCATTCTGCCTTCTGTGGGCATCAGATGCTGAGAGTGAGCCCAGCTGGAAGGTGTCTTCTAGGTAGATAAGGCAAAACCATTCCAAAGGTTTTCAGCTTTGTTCTCATGCACATAGGCTTGCTCTTTGTCATGGGCAGAGGCAACCAAGAGTGATGGGGACTTGTTGAGGGTCTGCTTTGTTTGACTTCACAGCCTCTGGCCAAAGGAGCATTCCTCCGGGGCACGGGATTAAATCTGGCAACGGGACGGTTCACAGCACCTGTCTCTGGCATCTACCAGTTTTCAGCCAACGTCCACATTGGTGAGTGGTGCCCACAAACCCCTTTTCTGTCCTGCTTGAGAGGTGTGGGAAGGAGTTATGGGAAGGAGTCCTGGAGAGCTCTCCAGGTGCTGTTCGATTCAAAGCATGTGCAGTGGCAGCCCTTTGCAGCGAGCTTTCCTATCCTGCTGTGCTCAGAGCTGGGTACCTTCACAGACTGACAGCCACAGCAGGCTGCAAACCTGAAAGAAATCAAGGTTCCTTATGGAGAATGAGTTTAAGAGACCAAATGTATTCATGTGTGGGAGTTACAGCTTCCATAACAGACTTCAGAAGAAGTGAATGCTACGATGTAGAACTGCATCAAGGTGGTTTTGAGTGTGTTTCATCACCATTTATTTTAATGGTTTTAGTAATTCAGTGATAAAGTATTTTATAATCCAACATGAGAAGGGTGCTTTCCTAAGAAGGTGTGGTGGGTTGTCCCAGGCTGGACTCCAGGTGCCCACCAAAGGCATTTTATCCCTGCTTCTCCTCAGCTGGACAGGAGAGACAAAATACAACAAAAAGGTTGTGAATCAAGATTAGGACAGGGAGCAATCACTCCCCAGTTGCTGTCATGGGCAAAACAGGCTCAACGTGGGAAAAAATTAATTTATTGCCAAACAATGCTGAGTAGGATAATGAGAAATAAACCCCAAATCCTAAAACACCTTCTCCCCACCCCTCCCTTGTTACCAGGCTTAACTTTACTCCTGTTTTTTCTCTACTTCTTTCTTCCAGCAGCGCAGGGGGAGGGGGAATGGGGGTTGGGCTCAGCTCATCACACGTTGTCTCTGCTGCTCCTTCCTCCTCTGCCACCAGCAACTGGTGGCCTACTGTGTTGTGAAAGTAGTACTTATATTTTTTCACTTACATTATTTCACTGCTTTCCACAGACCACAGTGAGTTGAAGAGCAAAGCCCAACTCAGAGCTAGAGATAATGTCCGAGTGTTGATCTGCATCGAATCTCTGTGCCACCGATACACGTGAGTCACTGCAATGCTGTCTTGGCAGTTACTGTTCTCAGATGGGCCAATGTTTCAACCAGCTGTGGAAATCAGGTTCACCAATGGTGAATTTTACATGATAAGCCCTTGTAGGACTTTTCAGATGGTGATTCTATCTGGCCCTTAGGCTTTATGTGGGTTTTCATCCTGGTTTTTAACCTTCTAGTGCTAATTAAATAGCTAAATATTGCATATATTGAGAGAATTGTGAATGAAGCTGAAACTGTGCTGCTGAAACTGGATGTAGCTAAAGGTGCTGAATGCTCAGCTATCATCATAAACATACAGAGTGAGAGAAACACTTTAATTTTCTGCCAGGGGTTGTTAGGTCAATTTTTGTATCCTTAGCTGCATCCTGAATGGATCACAGCATCTTACTCATGTTGCCATGGAAATGTTGGAGTGATTAGGAGAACGAATAGATGGAAAATAAAGGTGAAGGCATCCTGAGGCAGAAAGTGCAGGGCTTGTCTAGGGGTATATGACACCTTCCCACGGCCCTCAGCTGCCTTGTGGGGCTTGCTCAGATAACCATGCTGAATTTTCCTCTCTGGGATCCATTAGAAAACTCTGCTAAAGAAACACTTTTGTTAGGCCATGGGAACCGTGGGTATTGCTCCTCATGTGATGGGGCCCTGGCATTAGCACTCTGTTGGCTGCTCTTGTTTGCTGTGCCTCCAGCTGGGCCAGCTTGCTCAGGAGGAGTTTGGCAATCTTGGTTTGGAGGGAAGGGGCTGGGGAGCCCTGGGCTGACCTGCACCCAGCAGAGGCAATGCTGCTTGTGCAGAGTGGCCATCACCTCTGGCCACAGGAGGAAAAACGCCTGTGCAGGGCTGTGTGGATTTACTCTGTCCTGCCTGCAGCTTTTCCAGTGCAGCTGTAGCAACACCCTTGCAACAGCACCACTGAAATATAACCATGAAACGACTCCACAGGTGCAACTTAAAACCCACAAACCCATAAATTTGCTGCTGGACTGGCTGCTTCAGCCCTCACCCTCCCTGCTCCATGAGTCAGAGTGCCACAAATAGGACAGACCTCTCCACAGGCGTTTCAGTTTAGAGGCTTTATGGCTGGTGAATTTGACATGAATCCTCATGTCATAAATAAACCTCTCTTGGGTTTCATTGGCCTGTGGAAAAGAGTTGATTGATATCTGAGTCCCCATTAGTAATGGAGGTAAGAGGGAGCTGTGTGCCCGTGGACCTGATGGGAAGCCAAGGACTGTTCTGACTGGAGCAACTGGCACCATCTCAGCCTTGTAGACTGTTTTTTAACAGTCTTTCATGACCGCAGCACCAGTGACAGACTGGCTGTAGTCTCAGTGTCAGCAGAAGGGCGGGTGTAACTTCTTGCCCCTTTAAGGGACATCTCTCAATCTGGTGAGAGGCAGAACATACAGGGAAATTTCATCTCTGGCATCGTGAGAAATACCTCAGATTGTGCTATGAATGGACCTCAGCCTGTTATTGAAATCTGGGATAGTTGTTGGCATTGACTGTGCCAGATTTTAGGACAGCCCAGGCCTTTAATCACAGGGGTGGAACAAGTAGGAGTAGGGCAGAATGTTATCGTGCTTTTTAAGAGCAGCTCTCACAAGTTGCCTCTGCACAGTGCAGATCCCTATTCCTGCCCTGTACTCTGGTCAGATTCAAGGAATTAGGTTACTTTTGTGTTTCTTCAGCATGGGTGCTTTTTTCTCTTCATGTACAAGTCTCCTCTTATCTTAGCAATTACATCAGGAACAGGATTATCAAGAACGGATTCTCCATGGACAGAGACTCCAAGTTCCACAGAATCCTTCTCTAACTACTTTTGGGATATGGAAAAGTATTCCCTGTTGGGATGTGGAAAAATATTGCCAGTTAGTTGTGTGGATCTGATGGTATTTCAATAGAGATCTGAGTGAATGAGTGGGTGAGATTTATGGAGCCCCCTAAGAGGATTTAAAAGTGGAATTGATTGTGGAGATCTCCAAGTGAAAAGCTGTTCTCACACCCTGATCTCCACTTTACGTTGTCTTCAGTAACAGAATCACACAGAAAGTCTAAATTCCATTTGACCTGTTTTACCAAAGAAGTTAGAGACAGTGCTGTTTCTTCCTAAGGATTCCACAAGCTCTCAACTGATCTGATTAAGGCATCTGAGAGAAAACAAGCTGGTTTTCTTCTGGAAGCCTCACTTCTGTCTCCAAGGAGAGTGCCTGCCTGTCTGTCTCTTACCATCCATTCAGCCAAGGTTACAGTGATATTACTAGAGAATGGATGTCCAACTCTGCTTTCAACATGACTCTACCCTTGGTTCCATTTCTGGTGAATGGAAGCACAAGAGTTGTCTGAGCAGGGACCTTCCCTGTGGGCCATAGAAATGACTGTGCCTTCCTCATTACAGGTCTCTCTAGCTGAAGCTCCTAGAAAACTGTTCTGGTTTCCAGCTGGGATGTGTGAGCAACCTCTTTGTCACATGCATTCCAGGCAGGTTTATTGAGATGTTTTAATACTGACTTGACACCTGGAGAATTCATAGCAATGTTCTCCAAAAAACAGTGAAACAACCAAACCTTGACACAACTGACCCAGATGTTAATCATTTCCATAAAGCTCTCTGCCTTGGACTTTTCATCAGTTGTCTGGGGTAACAATATATGATTGGTCATCTTGCAAGGCTGTCCTGGGTTGAGTGAGCTGGGCAGAGAAGGGCCACAAAGATGCTCAGAGGGCTGGAGCAGCTGCCCTACAAAGAGAGGCTGAGGGAGCTGGGCTGGGTCAGCCTGGAGAAGGAAAGGCTGTGGGGGGACCTCACTGCAGCCTGCCAGTCCCTGAAGGGAGCTTATAAGCAGGAGGGGATTCAACTTTTTAAAAGGAGAGACAATGGTAGGACAAGGGGGATGGATTGAAGCTAAAGGAAGGAAGGGTTAGATTAGATATTAGGGGGAAGTTCTTTCCAGAGTGGTGAGGGGCTGGAACAGGCTGCCCAGAGAGGGGGTGGGTGCCCCATCCCTGGGGGTGTTCAAGGCCAGGTTGGATGGGGCCCTGGGCAACCTTGTGTAGCTCCAGGCCTGGAGGTTGGTGGCCCTGCCTGTGGCAGGGGGGTTGGAGCTCTGTGATCCTTGGGGTCCCTTCCAACCCAGCCCATTCTATGATTCTATGACAGTAGTGGGAAATAAAGCAGAATCAACACTGACTCTCTCATATGCTGGGGGAGAGTATGACTGGTCTGTGGCATGGAAGGAAGATGGGTGGAGGGATGGGAACCTGTCTGGACAGACATTGTGCTGGCACAGACTGAGCTGCTACCCGTGCTTGTGGAATTTCCTGGGGATGTCAGCGTTACACAGTCACTCATTTGAGGGAGCTGGAAGAGCCCTGAGGGCTTTCGGCTGAGAGAGATGGAAACTCAGAGCTGAGGAGACAGTTGGAGTAGAAGAGATTAATGGTGGGAAGTTCCCACCCAAGTTAGGCTTTTGGCAGGATATGACACACAGACTGAGCTCTTCAGGCAAGGTGGTGCCAAGTGGCTTGCTCTCTCTGGGCCAAATTGCCCCTACCTTTTATGCACATTATTTCCTCACAAGGGGGCTGGAAACAGCACGTTTGCACTTGCTGGGTTTCATCACTGCCACTTCATGGAAAAAAAAAAGGAAGGAAAGGGATTAATTTTCTTGGGAAAACAACTTGATCTGCTACCACTGGTGAGACAGAGTTCAGAAGAACCAGCCAGGCGTGGAGTTCTGTGCTTTCATACTGCTTTGGAACAGCTTGCATGGGTTGTTGTGATTGGTGATGTCTCAGGCACCTTCTTCCTTCCTGAATCCTGTACAAACAGCCTGAGCTCTGTAACCAGAGGATGCCACAGAGAACCACTCTCCTACATCTAGCAAGGAAGATGATGGCCATTAGAAAAGAGCAGTGCTGGGGGGGGGAGGGGGGGTTGGCCTGGAGCTCTCCCTTGAATTTTAACTGAAACACTTTTCTTTTTGGCCCCATATGCACCCCCTGATCCAAATGTCCTCCCAAAATGGCTTGCAGCTGCAGGATATGTTCTTTCTTGCATAGTCTGACTGCATGTATCATTAAGGTGAAATAGGCCTTCCATACCTTGAAGATGAATGAAGTGTTGTTGGCAGAGTGCACAGCTAGCTCTTTGCAGGTGAAGGGGAGGATAAACTATGGTGGTGGTCAACAAGCTACATACCATAAATGGTATGTAGATAAATCTAAAGGGCAAGTTTAGCACCTGTTCAAGGGTGAAGGATAAAGCTTACAGGAGCTTGAGAAAGGCCTCTGAGAGAGAAGGTGGCTCCCAGTTCCTGCCTCCAGCAGAGTTTTGCATGCACAGTCCTGTATGGTCTGTAGGGCTTGCACTGGACTCTGCAGTGAGGACATCTTCAGGCTGGAAAGATGGGCCTGGGGGAACCTAATGAGGTTCAACACTGCCAAGGGTCAGGGGCTGCACTTGGGCTGGAAGAATCCCAGACACAAATACAGACTGGGAGAAGAGCTGCTGGGGAGCAGCCCTGCTGAGAAGGACTTGGGGATTGTGGTGGACGAGAGACTGAACATGAGCCAGCAGTGGCTCTGGCAGCTCACAAGGCCAATGGGATCCTGGGCTCCATCAGCAGAGGGGTGGCAGCAGGGACAGGGAGGGGATTGTCCCTCTCTGCTCTGCCCTGTGAGGCCCCAGCTGGAGTCCTGTGTCCAGAGCTGGGGCCCCCAATACAAGAAAGATGTGGAACTGTTGCAGTGGGGTCAGAGGAGCCACGAGGATGCTCAGAGGGCTGGAGCAGCTGCCCTACAAAGAGAGGCTGAGGGAGCTGGGCTGGTTCAGTCTGGAGAAGAGAAGGCTGTGGGGGGACCTCACTGCAGCCTGCCAGTCCCTGAAGGGAGCTTATAAGCAGGAGGGGATTCAACTTTTTAAAAGGAGAGACAATGGCAGGACAAGGGGGATGGATTAAAGCTAAAGGAAGGAAGGGTTAGATTAGATATTAGGGGGAAGTTNTGAAGCTCTATGATCCATGGGATCCCTTCCAACCCAGCCCATTCTATGATTCTATGACAAGGAAGACAGCTGATTGCTCCTAGAACCAAGTGAACAGGCCACCTATTTCATACAGATGGGCATGAGAACCACCAAGTCCTGTTCCTAGGGGCATCACAGGACTATTGCTGTTCTACATACAACTGCTGTGACTGCCTTAGGTGTTTAACCTGTTTATTTTTCTTTTGCTACTGATGATCAGGTCTTTGGAAGTCATTGCTGGTCTGGAAAGTAACAGCAAAATCTTCACTATCTACGTCCACGGTTTACTGCAGCTGCAGGTAAGCTCATGCAGACTGGGAGTCCCTGCACTAGTGTGCTTGGCAGGCTGTGGAGTTATTTACCAGCAAGGCCAAAATCTTACCAGGAGGTGGGGAAGCTTTTATTAACCATCTTTCTGAGGTTAATGAAATGGGAATCTGTGGCAGGAACAGGAACAAAAGGCAGTCTTGTGTTGCACATTCTGATCTTAAGCTACAGAAATATCCTTCCCTCTAAGAAACAACAGCAACTATTGGTCTTTCTCAAATCTCCCCTTGCATTGTCAAGATGGCTATTGTGTGTTTCATAGAAAGGGATCTGAAGCACAAATGACCACTTGACTAATCACCCAGAAAGATGCTAGTGCAGCAAGCTTCTAGTTAAGTAATAAACCTATGATGGAGTTTCACTACAGAAAATTTCTTCCACCAGATCAAAGCTGAAGTGTTGCAGTAACAATGTTTGGTCAGATCCTTTTCCCAGGAGCCACAGAAAAGGACATGAGGCTTCTTTGTTTAGCTTGTGGGAGTGAAATGGGGATTTTACCTCCTTTTACACTGGGATAAAGTGTCAGATACCTGTTTCCCTCTTGTTCTCTCTGCAGGCTGGCCAGTACACATCCATATTTGTGGACAACAGTGCTGGAGCTCCCATCACCATTCAGAATGGGTCAGATTTCATGGGGATGTTAATGGGTGCATAACATCATCTGCAGCAGGGAAGGATACGACTTAGAGCCTTGCAGTGTATATTTGACTGAAGAAACCTTTATTTTGACTCTTGAAGACTGCTTCCTGTAACTGTTGGCATCTTTTTTTAAACAAGCAAAGAGCCTTTCCTTTCACAGATACTTCAGCTTGCTTTCAAAGGCTACTGCTTTTCAAGGTCCACACCAGTTCATTCATCAGTAAAAAACACACTTTTAGAATTCAGAAACAACCCCTGTAATATTTAATATGTGCTTCACCAGATGCTCACTGAACAATACACTGAGATTTGGAATTTGTAATGTTATAACTTTATTTCACAAGAGCACTTGTAATCAGCATGTCTTTTGGGATTGACTGGGGGGTGCTTGAGTTTGGAAATGAAGGATTGAGAGGGAAGGTAAAATAGTGGCTGTATTCTCTGTGTTGCAGAGGAAGGAGATTTGCCAGCAAAACTGCTTTCTTTTCATACCATTGTTAAAGGTAAAGGCCTTCTCTCATGTTCAGGATGGGATATATTTGGCAAGAAGTGTGTTGAATTCTCAGACAATGCCTGCCTCACAGATGGCAATCATAGAATGGGCTGGGTTGGAAGGGACCCCAAGGATCACAGAGCTCCAACCCCCCTGCCACAGGCAGGGCCACCAACCTCCAGGCCTGGAGCTACACAAGGTTGCCCAGGGCCCCATCCAACCTGGCCTTGAACACCCCCAGGGACGGGGCATCCACTACTTCTCTGGGCAGCCTGTTCCAGCCCCTCACCACTCTCTCTGTAAAAAACTTCCCCCCAATATCTAATCTGAGCTCTTTAATTGTGATTCTTCATATCTAAGTGTTTCCTTCATCTCACTGATGAAGCTGGAACACCTTGCTGCCTGTGCAGTGTGGGCTTTGTGAAAAGGTCAGCCCAACAGCACCAGCTCTGGCACGAGCTCCCTTACTTGTGTTCTTATGTTTTAGTAAGATACACCTGTGGGTTTGGACTGTGTCATGTAAACAGTGTCCTCTGAGGTGCCATGTAGGCGTTTGTGGATGTGTCAGATGTGTCATGCTGGTTGTCAGGAGCCTGACAAAGGCAGGGAGGACAGCAGCCTCCCATCAGATGTGTCACCTATTTGGTGCTTTGTTGAACTGCCCTGAAATAAGGAAAGAAAACATGGGGCAAGGCTTACTTCCATCAGGTGGCCAGGATCATGGGGAGTGCTTGAAGGTTCAGAGTGCTGCCAAAGACTCTCCCAAAGAATGCCCAGTGACTGTTTGCTAGATTTCTACAAACCCATTTGCAATGTCAGCATGAGAGATTGAGCCCCCAAAGCAGCTTTGCATATAAATCCATTTTAACAGAGTAGAGGGGTGTTGACATTTCATGGGGTTAAGGTATCACCCAAGACATGGTAACATCCTTGTGGTTAACACCTCCCTCCCCCACTCATTTCACGTACCTCTGCAGACACCTTGCCCTTTTATTGATGCAGTTTAGCTGAGGAAATGGTTGTATAAGTGTCATAAATAGATGGTAGCAAGGCCTAAAATGGAGCCCAGATCCTTGTTCTTGCATGTTTGCATCAAATGCAAGATACTCCCTCTGTAGTGGTGGGGGTTTTGATCAGCTACAGTGTCTTTGTGCAATGAAAACAGACTGGTGGGGATGGGTGTGAAAAAAAAATGCCATCCCTTGCTGGGCCTGTTGTTCAGGTTGATCAATATATGATGTTTCTACAAGCTCCAGTGATGCTGCTGTTGAGGTTGGTGGCCTGCCAAGATGTCTGATTTTTAAGAGCTGTGGAAAAAATCTGCTGTAAAGCAAGCATGGCTGAAACTGGGGGTTTTTCATCCTCATTATATAGAGCTTGAGGCAGATCTTCAAGGGTACTAAATGGTAATTTTTCCTCAGTGAATGTGTTCAAGTGATGCCTACTGGAGGAGGAAGGAGAGGGTAAAAGGCATAATCAAATAGTACTGTTACACAAGGAAAATGCCACTTTCTAGTCAATAGGATGTGGTTGTCCTAAGTGGACAAAAATCCAGTAGCTATTGATGTTTATATAGTTGTGCTCCACACTCTGGGGAGAGAACATACTTCTAAGCCTAAACCGGGTGCTCTGCTGGCAAAGGAGACTCCACAGCTATTGAAAAGCCCAGCAAATAGCAACAGTAGTCCTTTCTGGAGCTGCAGAAAGCTTAAAACATGCATTATCATCACTAAATCCTACCAGTAAAGGCTGGTTGTTTACACTGGGGTTTGATGGAATAAGTGTAGCCAGGGCAAGTGGCCTGTATCCCAGCATGTACTGCTATACCATCCTTTGTACTGCCTGATGTTTGTAATAAATGGGTCTGTTTCATGCACGACTTGCAGCAACATAATCAGTGTTGTGACATTCAGCATATGTTGTTCTATCTGTAGGGGTCTGAACCAAGTCTTGCTCTCCTTGGTAAATCAGAATGGAAATATTTATTTTGTTGTAGAACTAAAAACATTTGTCAGACTTTGGTTTGGGATTTGTGACTTCTTTCTTCCCACTCTCTTTGCTGTGTTTTATGAGCTTCTTAGCAGGAGATGAATTGTTTTGCCTTTGTACCTGTTCTTCCTTTGTTACTCAGAGAGTGCTGTCCTGGCCTGTGTTTCCCTTTAAATCTCCCTCTGTAGAAGGAGGGATTTGCCTGTGGACAGTGTCAGGGAGAGGATTAAACCTCTCTAGTGTCTACCTGGGAGCCACGCTGACCTTCTGCTCCAGCCAGCAGTTTGTGTCAAGCTGGGGAAAGAAGCCAGATTAGCAGAGAGAAGAGGCTGTCGCCTCTCTTGACTTGCCCTGAGTTTGCTGTCACCCCTAAAAACTCGAGGGGTTCGGATCAGGATAGAGGCTTGTCCCTTATGGAGCTTTCCTATGCATCACCAAGGTCTTTTAGCCAAAAGACTGTTCTTTAAAGAGCCTTGCAGCCCTGAATGCTACCAGACTGCAGTTCTCTTGTACCCTGAGGCTTCAGTGCAAGCATGAGGTGGTCCATCCAGCATTAAGATGGAGCAGAATGGCTTGAAAGGGCCAAGAATCAAGCTGAGACTGAACCCTCCAGCGTTGAGGTGCCGCCGTACGAGACTCATGACTAATATGGACACAAGCCTCCTGGCTGGGCTGCGGCTGAGACAAATACTCTGCGAGGCTTCCGTGCTGTTTGGGGAGTGAGGAGATTAATGGTGTGTGAAGAACAGCTTCAGTGCTCCTCTCTAGTCATAAAATTTATAGGCCAAGAAAATTTCGGGACGCGGGAGGACTGAGTTCAGGGTGAAGTTGTTTATAACAAAATAAAGCCCGTGTGCTTGAGCCTGTGGTTTAATGGCCAAGTGTGTTAATCCCGCCCAATGTCAGTGGCTGTTTGTGGCATGCGAGGGGAGAAGGCTAAAAGGCACAAAGGAAATGCTTGGGTTCTTGATCTGGGACCTTCCAGCGTGCAGCTGAGGCAGGAGGATGTGCTGGGGACACCTCTCCCTATTCCTAGGGACACCTAGGAATAGGACACCTTGCCTATTCCTAGCAGAATAGGCAAGAAGAGCAGTTCATAGAATCATAGAATGGTCTGGGTTGGATGGGACCCCAAGGATCATACAGCCCCATTGTTAAAGGTAAAGGCTTTCTCTCATGTTCAGAATGGGATATATTTGGCAAGAAGTGTGTTGAATTCCCAGACAATGCCTGCCTCACAGATGGTAATCATAGAATCATAGAATGGTCTGGGTTGGAAGGGACCCCAAGGATCACAGAGCTCCAACCCCCCTGCCACAGGCAGGGCCACCAACCTCCAGGCCTGGAGCTACACAAGGTTGCCCAGGGCCCCATCCAACCTGGCCTTGAACATCCCCAGGGACGGGGTACCCACCCCCTCTTTGGGCAGCCTGTTCCAGCACCTCACCACTCTCTCTGTAAAGAGCTTCCCTCAATATCTCATCTGAACCTTCCCTTAGGTGTAAGGCCCTAACTTTCAAACCCACAAAGCCCATGGGAAGGTTTCATGGAAACACAAAAAGCCACCCACCACGGGGTGCTGGGTTCCTGTCTTGGGTTTCATCAGAGCCCCTTCTCACAAGCCCTCACTGCAGGGGAAGCATCTAAACCTCCCAGAACACTTTCAAAGACCTTATTGTGATACTCCACACGGATCAGTTAATACTTACTAAAGCTTTGTGGTCCTCACCATGCCCTTGCTCCCTCACCTTCCTCCCAACCCCTCCCTCTGCAAAGGCCTCACTCAATCTTTGCACTACCCTGCACAAAGCTTTGTCCTGTGTATGCAGTTCAGAGTCAGACAAAACTGATGCAAACCAGCATGGCCTTGTCAGGGTTAATGCTCTGTGCAGATACCTCTCCAGGGAGGGGGATGTGTTCCCTACCCAGGGTTTTGAGATCACAGAATCGTTGGGGTTGGAAGGGCCTTCAGGAGATCTTCAGGTCCACCCCCCTGCCAAAGCAGGTTCCTGTGAGATCTCACCCATTCAGTTTTTTCCTACCTGAGAGCTTCTTGCTTCCAAGATGCTGACCCTGCATTTGGTGCTCCAGTGCTGTATGTGCCTCAGGATCCTTGCTGGTGGATGCTGCATTGCTCTGGTTGCTACTCTTCCCTCTACGCTGGCTGCAATACAGTCTGCTTTGCTGCCTAGCTTATATTTCAGGAACAATAAACCAAGCCATCCTAGGCTGAGAATAGACTGCTAATTTCAATGTCTATAAAAGGGATTGCCTTCCCTAATAACTCTTTATTCTAAATAGAGTCCAGCTGAAAGTTTCTAGCTGCAGGCTAAAGTTACTTAAGAAGTTAAGTATTGTAGCTGCCACCTTCTGGAACATGCCTCTGCCCTTGTCTCAAAGGTCTAGGCTAGGTAGTGTTGCTAGCAGGTTTTTTAGCTCTTTTTAAGTCAGGTGCCCTCACAAAACCTGCTGATAACTGTGGTTTATGAGCTGGGCAGGGAGCCCACTGAGGCTGGTGGAAAATCTGGTGAAAACGATAGTGATTCATCCCAGAGTCTATCTGGTGAGGCTCAGAGCTTAACCCCAGAACTGCCTTTCAGGTGTGTTTCTGCTGGCACAGCCACTGGAAACTTCATCCTATGAGCTGGGTTATCCCAATCCCGCTGCTTTTCCCTACTCCCATGTTAAGCACTGTGCTGGCTGGCTCAGAGGGGCACCGTGTGGTGCTGAATCAGCCCTTCCCATGCAGAGTCTGCAGTGAATTATTCCACTGTCTTGAAGCAGCCCTCGTACAGGTTGTGTTAGAGTTAGGAGCTGAGCAAGCTGCCTCTGCCACCCCAGGGCTGTCCAGCTTGCCCCCTCGCTCTCCCTGCTAACTGCCTGGGACAAATAAACCCAATCCCAGTTGCCAACAGTCTGTGAGTGTTTTCCCTGGCTGGGAGCTGACAGGTTATGAGGTTTTAAGTTCTATTCAAATTTCAGGTTGTGTAAATGATTTCAATGCCACGCTCCAGACTGACTCCAGGGGTATTTATGTTGGATTAGCAGCAGATTGCCTGCCTTCCCTCACTCCATAGAAGGGAGCTGGGCACATGTAAACTCCCCTTGAATGGTGGGCTAGTAACCATCAAGCAGAAGGATTAGTTTGTTGTATAAAACTCTTGTTGTAAATAGGTGCAGGCTATAAATCAGTCCTGAAGACAATGATGAAATCAGAAAGACCCTCTGCAAGCTGCTTCTCTGGGGGAAGCCTGCAAATAGAAGGGAGCAACAGCATGTTAGTTCAACGCTCAGTCTTCAAGGAAAACTCAAGGATAACTTTAAAACCATTCAAATTGGTGACAGTAGTAAAAAAGCAGAGTGAAATTAATTCTAGATAGGCATAAATACTGTGTGATATTTAAAAATTAATACCAGGTTCTTTGGTACTGTAATTACAGTGATGGCGAGAGCCCTACCCTAACTGCAGACTCACAAGAGCTGGATCTGTTGAGGTTCCACAGAAAGTCAGGGAGCTTGTGACCCTGTGAAAATAGAATTAAGTACCAAGAAGACCTGGAGTCTTTATTGCTTCATGTCCTGCCTCACATCTATGACCAAGATCTCATTGATTACTGAGCTGATTCTCAGTTGCCAACTTGACTTGGTGATCAGGTTGGGCTGGTTGGTCTCAGTGAAGACCAAGTGGCCATGATGTCAGGTGGACCAAATTTCCTGCAGGCTTGCTGCTTTCCTCACAGCTGCTAGGACTCTGATTCCCCTAATAAATCACGTGGTGAAGGGATCGATAGGTACTTACAATACCAGTGCTGATGAGCAGGTCTTGGATCCTTGTGGAGGAGTTGGAGCTACTGGTAAGTTGTGTAAATTTGTTGTTATTTGATATGGTGTTGGGGGAGGAGTGTTCCTTTGTTGTTGCTCTGTCTTCTAGGCTTTCAAAAGGTACAGTGTTTTTACTTTCCCTGTGGCAAGTAGTTCTGATTTACAATAGCCTCTGTGCTAGGAGTTGGAAATGTCTCCTTCTGTATGGCTCTTTGGGAAGTCTAGGAGACCTGCTAGGCTATGCTTTGTGATCTTGTTTTCCTAACAGTGGAAATGTGTTTTATCTCCCTTTATCTTGAGATATCAAAAGGGAAAGATGGGCTGTTAGTTAGACCAGCAATCCTGTGCCTCTGCTCCTGAGGCTGCAATATTCCACAGTAATGGGCCTGGGTATTGATGTAGCTTCAGTGTGGGTTGGAGCTGATTTTGTTGCATCTTGCTGGGGCTCAGTGTGCAGGTCACTTCTTTTTCTTTTAAAAGTGAGATGGAATGTACAGATTGCTGCTGACATGCAGGCTGTGTGCAGGGCTGTGTGCTGTATGGCAATGGGCCCTGAGCGCCTTGATGAGAAGGGGGGGTGTAGCTGTGAGCCCTGGGCTGGGGAGTAGGGATGGGTGCTGAGGGCATCTTGGCACCCTGCTTTGAGGAGCGGACTGGGATTAACTGGGAGCAGTGATTTCAGCCTGCCTGGCTGCTTGTGCCTCTGCTACAAGCCACCACAAACTTATCATACAGCCCTGCAGCTTACCGGGGCCTCTGCTCCAGGTCCCTGCAGTCCCTGCCAGCTGCAGGTTGCCAGAGGACATGCGACTGGCTCTCCTGGTGCCAGAGGAAGGTTCAGACCTGGGGCTGTCCAAACCTTCATGTGGTTTTATGCTCTGATGGCTGGTGAGAGCTATATCCCTGTTCTTCCACACCAGGGCTGGAGCAGGCATGTGCTACACCACAGAGCAAACGGCTTTCTCGTAGGTGCAGCTCAACTCCTCTGTGCAGGTCTGGGGTTGTGTAATTAGCCAGAGAAATAACTCTGCTTGGAGGGGGTGGGGATGGAAGAAACAGAGGTGAAGTATCTGTTGTGCCTTGATCTTGACTGTATGACTGGTTAATCGATTCACATGGAGGTGAATATCAGCTCAACCACGCCAGGCTGGTGATCAGGGCCACACAGCTCTAAGTGACAGCTGGAGATACCCTGGTGCTTCCATGTGTGTGTCTCTGCAGTGTGGCCCTGTCCTGTGCAGGGTTCTGAGACAGCTCAGGTGTCCCTGCACACAGTGCTGGCATGCTTGGCAATGCTTCCCCTGCAGTGAGGGCTTGTGAGAAGGGGCTCTGATGAAACCCAAGACAGGAACCCAGCACCCCGTGGTGGGTGGCTTTTTGTGTTTCCATGAAACCTTGTGGGTTTGCAAGTCAGGGCCTTACATCTAAGGGAAGGTTTAGATGAGATATTGGGGGAAGCTCTTTCCAGAGAGAGTGGTGAGGTGCTGGAAGGGGCTGCCCAGAGAAGCAGTGGATGCCCCATCCCTGGGGGTGTTCAAGGCCAGGTTGGATGGGGCCCTGGGCAACCTTGTGTAGCTCCAGGCCTGGAGGTTGGTGGCCCTGCCTGTGGCAGGGGGGTTGGAGCTCTGTGATCCTTGGGGTCCCTTCCAACCCAGACCAGCCTATGACTCTATGATCTGAGGTGCTCACTTCTTTGTTAGATCAGCTCTGTCCTTTGGTTCATTACTGCAGCACAGCTTTATTTCTTGCAAGGGAAGTGTTGTGTTTGCTGCTCTCTTGGCATAAACATCGCTGGCGTGTTTGTCCCCTGGTTTGTGTTTGTTTCTCTCTCTGCCTGCTGTTCACTCTCCCTCTGGCTGTGGCTGGGTGGTGGAGCAGAGAGCAGATACACATTTCACAGCTCCCTGGAACAGAGGCTCAGCCACGATGCTTTCTTGTGAAAGTGGCCCTGGGTGATGGGGTGGAGACACAACAGCATCTGGAGCTCGGGCTGGCAGCAGGGAATTGGATCACAGTTTGTTGTCCTGCTCTGTTGAAGGAATGCTCCTCTTGCTGTATGCTTTTTCGGAGCTTGTTTTTGTGTAGGAGCTGTGGGAAGAGGGGTTGAGGACAGGCTGATGTGGGGAGCTGCCTTGGAGCTGGGTCAGTGGGGGCAGAAAAAACCCAAATGCTCTGACCTTGGGACAGAAAAGGAGCAGGGCTGCACTCTGGGTGGGCCTGTTGTCTCTCTCAGGCACTTGTGGCTTATTTTAAACACCTGGCAGCCTTTCCTAGTCCTTACCTTTAAGTAAATGTGGGAACCTCTTAACTGAGATACACTGCTAGGACCAGGAACATCCCTCTGTTGGGCTTCCCAGCCCACAGCTCTCACTTCCCTAAGCACAGACCAGGTTTAAAGGTTGGCACAAAGTTCTTGGCAGTATTAGCTGGGTTGCTTGTGTGGACAGGAAGGCAAGTTTCAGTAGATGGGAGAACGCTCTTGACTCAATTTTAAAGGTCTCTTCCAACCTTGTGATTCTCTGCAGTATAGCTCCAGTTGCAAGGCAAAAAGCTGAGCTCATCTAGGTTTTGGGAGGGTTTTCAGCCCCTCTATCTCAGGTGTCCCCTTCAAGAGGCACTGAGTATTTGCTCTGTGTGTATGTGTTGTGCTTGGAGTCTAATAAAACTTTACAGGATGCTGAAGCTTGTGTTTGCTTGTTTTTGTTTTGGGTTTGTTTAAAGCAGAGTTCACAAAGGCTGTTGTAATCACTAAACCCTCTTTTTTTCCCAGCAAAGGGTGCTGGGAGTTGCCAGTAATCTATAAACCAGGAATGACAGTCAGTCTGGGGGAAGTGATCTCAAACAGTATAAATATCTCCAACCAGGTTTTGGTTTTAAAGTTTTATGAAGTGATAGAGATTCTGGGGATGTTTTTACAAGAGGTTGGACAGTGAGGAACAGGGCAGCTCCCGTGGGTAGCTGAGTTGTTGCCCTCAGGGTTGAAGCCTGGATGCTAAAACCTCTTTGAGACTATGGCTGTTCTATCCCAAGGAGCCATGTACTTGCCTGTGGGAACAAAAACATCTCAGAGCAGGGGAATGGAAAACGTGGGTTCTGTTTGTTGTTGACCTTGGGCAAGTTCCCTCTATTTTTTCCCCCTGTGTTTTATCCATTTCAGCCACCATCCCTTCAGGAACGTGTGTGGTGTGTTAGGCTCACAGGGTCAAGGAGTGCTTGAGCTCTGGAGTGCTCTTAAGTTGACCTTAGGTGCCACCTGGTGTCCCTGCTGACCAGCAAGAACATTGTGAGAAGTGCTGGTTCTTTACAGGTGAATAACTCCTGTTAGTGCTGGGATGAGTTGTGGGAGGATCAGCTTTCTCCTTCTGAGAAGGACAGGGGTGTTAAACCCACAGCTTCTGCATGAGGGTATTAGCACTGAAGGATCAGATCTTTCTTCTGCTCAGGACAAGTCATCAGCCTTCCTGAAACCTCCTGATGGAAATTAACTGGAAATTTTCCTGGGAGTGGGGAAGTGCCTGACATTTCTCTGGGTTAATCCCACACCCCCATCGTGCTGCTGCCTCTGCATCATCACCAGAGGTGTTCTGTGGTTGGAGGTGAGGAAATGCTGACCTCAGATGATGACATTTCCAGTTTCAACCACAGGCAGGAGCTACTGGAAATATCATCCCTTTGAAGGTTCTGGTCTTGCCACGCTGTTTTCTGTGGTTTGGATGAATCCATGCGATTGGATCCTCACCTACCTGACCCAGTATGGTTATGGGGCCATGCAGAAGCTTGGGCTCCTATAGCAGTGGATGCCCAGCTAGATCAGGACACTTGGTGATCACTTGTTGCTAGATCATAGAATCATAGAATGGTCTGGGTTGGAAGGGACCCCAAGGATCACAGAGCTCCAACCCCCCTGCCACAGGCAGGGCCACCAGCCTCCAGGCCTGGAGCTACACAAGGTTGCCCAGGGCCCCATCCAACCTGGCCCTGAACACTTCCAGGGACGGGGCACCCACCCCCTCTCTGGGCAGCCTGTTCCAGCCCCTCACCACTCTCTCTGGAAAGAACTTCCCCCTAAGATCTAATCTAAACCTTCCCTTAGGTGTAAGGCCCAACCCCATTGGGGTGCCCAACCCCATTGTTACCTTTAACTGTGGGGAATAGAAAACTGGAATTTCAGCCTTCTACCTCTTTGATCTCACTCTCACTCTCATGTGTTGTCACGATTAATGACAGAGTATTTCAGAAACACTGCAGTGTCTGACTGGTGCCATCTGAGGGGTGTGCAGAGCTCCCCGTTTCCTCCCGCTGCAGACCTGTGAAGTGACTGGGGAAGAGTTTATTTCCCACTTCAGTTTGTCAGAGCTGTTGAGTGCCTGGGGCCAGGAGGGGGTTAATAGTTAAAAGTAACTTCTCCTTTTATCAATTAACTGTGTATCTTTCATGGTCAGAGAAGGAAACTGAGTGATGTGCTGGGTTGGAATTCCACACATAAAAACCCCATTTGGTAATACTCATCCCCTGATAGATTTTGATCTGTCTGTTGACCTTGTGCTAAGATTGATGTGCCAGTTGACAAGTGCCTCCACATCCCTGTGCATCTTGTCACTTGCTCATCACAGTGATGATCTTGTCACGTGTGTTCAAACAGGCTTCTTCACACTGCAAGTGCACAGGGGCCGTGTGGAGTGCTCAGAAGGTGTCATTCCTGTCCCCCTGGATCTCTGTACCAGGACAAGTGTCCCCTTTTAGCAAAAAAATCCCTGCTATGAAGCCATCTGCAGCAGCTCGACCTCTCTGGGTCCATGAGTGTGCCTGTGAGCGATGGCCTAAGGAACAAACTGCTGTCAGCCCAGCTCCTGCATCCCTGGTATTTGTGGAATTGGTCTGTATGCACATCTTTATCCTTTCCTCTAAAGACAAACACCAGGGAAAGAGGGAGAGAATGTCAGACAGCACTGCTAGACATCTCAGTGCTGGATCTCCAGCCCCTGCCCCTTGCCTGGGTAGGGCTCAATGGGTTACATTCTTCTCCCTTTCCCCCCTGCTTTAAACAAATGGGAGCTGGAGCCGTGGGGTATATTAGACAGTGATAGGGATCTTTGCTGATAACACCGTCCTGGGCTGTACCTGGGGAAGCCATTAGCTTAAAACTCAATGAACAGGATCTGATAACAGGGGAGGTGGATGGGGGGGGAGAGGAAGGGTATATTTTAACCTCCTGGGTGTGGGTACCACTCCCCGGCCTGGGCAGGGGAAGGGCACCCTGGGCAGGGGAAGGTCATGGAAAGCTTCCCCCAGGCTGGGCAGGTATGTGGGGTCTGCTGTCTGCAGTGCTGGTGCTGGCAGCTTGCGTGGGGATGCCAGAGCTGACTGAACAATCAGGTTAGAAGTGCACATGTCCGTGCCCACAAGATGTTCTGAAACTATGGCATACCTGCCCAGAGAACCCAGCCCTCCTGCCATGCTTCCCCATGCTCCCCCTGCCTTGTTTTCCAAGCCATCATCCATGTTAAAGCCATCTGGATGTCTGTTTACCTTTCACTGCTCAGTGTAAAAATCGTGAGAGTGAAGAATTTAAGGCTGGAGCCATGTGAGAACAAGGTGCCATCCAAAGCCACCCACCCTGCACACCACCATTCAGCAGCAGAGCACACGGGATGCTCAGGGAAAGGCTTCACCAGGGATGCTGTGGACCTGCTGCCTTCCCCTGTCCAGCATGGAGATGCAGCTGCTGCTCTCCACACAGCAGAAGCTGGGCTGAGCTCTGTGTTTCCAGCCCAGAGGGCTTGGATCCGCTGTCGTGCTCATCTCCAGAAGGGGCAGTTCTAAACCAACTCTGTCTCCACTGGACCACTGAGACCAGTTTCCTCCTTCCAGCTGGCCCAGCTAAGCTCAAGGGCTGCTCTTGCTTTCCCCCCCTCTTCTCTCATGCCCAGTGGGATCACTTGGGCTTTCAGGGCCATAAGGAATGTGCTGTTTTGACTCTGAAAACTCCGCGGGAGTGTTCGCTCAAGACACAGTGTAGTTGTATTGGGACCAAAAGACAGGAGGTGTGGGGGGAATGGAAAAGATGAGTGTCTCCAACTGCAGCCAGGCTCCTGCTTCCTGTGTCCTCGTACTGCTGGCAGCCCTGCTGGGCTGCTGCCACAGCTTAACGACCCTTGTGAAGCAGCACTGTGTGGTGGTGTGTCTTGAGCGAACACATCTTCAGCATGGTACTGCTTTTATACCCAGGGCTCTGTCCCAGTGGGACAGGGCTGCATGTACAACTCAGAGAAAGCCAGGCAGTGGCACTGGAGTGATGGTCACCCTCCAAAGCCTTCCCACAGCTGTCCATATGCAGATGCACGTTCAGTAACCTGGAAGATGAGCAATCTGACATCAAGCCTGGGTCAGAGCTGAGAAGAGTGCCAGCTTACCAAGGCACAAGGGACTGATGGGTGTATGTCCAGAAGGGCTGGTGCCTCTCATCAGTGCAGCAGGACTGTGTCTGGCTGCCTTGAGACAAGCAGTCCCTGGGTAGGTAAGTGAAATTGTTTTTACAGTGAGGAGAGTTAACAAGATTAGTTTCAATCATAAACCCTCGTTAGCAACAAAGACTTGAACCATTCCTGCCAAGAAAAGAAACTTCCAGGAGAAAACAGTGAAAATAAAACTCTGCCCCAAGTGACTTTTACACCCAGCTGGGGAAAGATTAGAAAAATCTTCTGAATCTTCTCACCACGTTGTTGTTGTTGCTGCTGCTGCCAGTGGAAGCTGCCTAGCACAAACCCCTAGCAGAGATGAAGTCAGTGAAAGGAGAACTGCTTGCTCACTGAGAGGTTTGCAAATTGATATTTAATTATTTAGCTGGCACGAAAGGCCCCTCTGTTCCTGCAAATAATTAGCTGCCTGGCACTCCCCAGGGCATTGGATACCCATGGAGCTATTTGCCAACTCAGCACCTCAGAGAAGAGAACCAATAAAACTCCTGTAGAAAGTGTTTCTTCCAATCATCAGTTCAGTGGCATTTTTCTGTTGCCTTACTCAGGTGAAATCTTTATGCTGTAATGAGTTTTACCTTCATTTGAGCCCAGCCTTACAGCCTGAGCATATTTGCTTTGGGTAGGAACCACAGAGGCTGAGGGGGAGTTTCTGAAGAAATTAAGCTTGTATAATTCTGGCTGCTCTTGGCTTTCCTGGACTCCAATAAAAACAGAGGTCTGATTTCTTAAGCACCCTGGTTTTTTTTTTACTCTCCAGAAGCATAACGGGCTCTCTGGAGCTGTAGGAGTGAGGACCTGCTCTTTGTTCAGAAGAAATGGAAGAAGCCACAAGGCTCCTTTAGAAAGTCAGGACACTGCAACTGTAGGAGCCCTCAAACCACAGGGCCTGTGCTGAGCCACCCCTATACAGTTTTGATTCAGAAGGATGGGGCTGTGGCATGGGGGGAGATGATAGAAAGGAGGAAAGATGGTCAGAAGGACCACAGACACAGACAGAAGACAGCAAAAGCATGTCAGAATCAGGTGGTGAAGCCTGGGAAGAATTAAGTATGAGTATTTGGGCAGAATGTGAGCTGGGAAGCAAAAAGAAACTGTCAGCAATGAACTGGTGTGTTCTTGGTGATGTCTGCTAGCATGTAGGAATGCTACAGGAGGCAGTCAGAGACCAGACAAAACCTGGAAGCCAAAGCCCTCATCCTGTGTTTCAGTGAGCTGGTAGTGACTTGCTGAGCACGTGTGTTTGCTGGGTCTGACTGAGAAGCCCAAATGTCAAGAAATATATTTGCTGTTAAAATAACCCTTGTGGTGACACAGAGTCAAATTCAGATGGTGACTTCATGAGACAAGTGGGCAAAAAACAAAGTAAGTGGGCCAATGAGTAGATTGTCCTGCTCCCCCCTGTGCTGGGGTGGCCTCACCTCAACACTGGGTGCAGTTCTGGGCACCACAGGACAAGAGGGACACAGAACTATTGGAGAGTGTCCAGAGGAGAGTAATGAGGATGGGGAAGGGTCTGGAGGGGAAGGCTTATGAGGAGAGGCTGAAGGCCCTGGGGTTGTTCAGCCTGGAGAAGAGGAGGCTGAGGGGAGACCTCATGGGCTTCCTGGTGAGGGGAGCAAAGGGGCAGGCACTAATCCCTTCTCTTTGGGGAGCAGGGATAGAACCCGAGGGAACAGCGTGAAGCTGCACCAGGGGGGGTTTAGGTTGGGTGTCAGGAAGAGGTTCTGTGCTGAGAGGGGTGTCGGTCACTGGCACAGGCTTCCCAGGGAAGGGGTCACAGCCCTGAGCTGGGCTGAGGGCAAGAAGCATCTGGATGATACCCTCAGTCCCAGTCTCAAGCCCTGTGTGGAGTCAGGAGTTGGACTCAATGGTCCTTATGGGTCCCTTCCAACTCAGGAGTTTCTAGGATTCTATGATATTCATCAGTAATAATGTATGTTACTCCTTATTACATCAGTATTATGTAACACAAAACCAACCTAAAGCTGGGTTACTTGTCTGTGCTTTATATTGGGAATGGAGCTGGTAGAGTGCTGAGCTGGGAGCTACCAGGGTAAGGAAGGAAAGGATTTCTGGGCCTCTAACAACATGTTTTCAGTCCACCTGAAAGATCATGACAAAAGCCAGGCAGTATCCACTGTGCTTGGCCAGGTACCCTTGGACAGGGCATGTGTAGCAAGGGCTTCAGCACCTCACAGCAGAAGGGGCTTCTTGAACCAGCTTCATAAAGGTACAATCATAGAATCATAGACTGGTCTGGGTTGGAAGGGACCCCAAGGATCACAGAGCTCCAACCCCCCTGCCACAGTCAGGGCCACCAACCTCCAGGCCTGGAGCTACAATAACTCATAGTATAATGTGAGGGAGACCAGAGATCAGAAAATGTAGGTTACCCAACTCTGCACGTTCTATGAGCAGCCAACAGAGTCACTTTGCCAACAACAGACCTTCAGGTATTGTCTGATGCTTCTTCATCTCTGGGGCTGGGACTCTGCTGCTCTCCCTTGCTGAGAATCCTGGCTGCTGCAGGGAAGAGCGTGTGAGGAGGGAGGGAGGGAGGCAGGGATCACATGGACTGTGTGTCAGGAGGGTGGAAAAAAAGGAGTCTCTCTTCCAAACCAACATCATTAAGGAAAAAAAGCAAATCACAGAGTCTGCAGAGAAGCCCTTGAGGACAAAGATGGGAACAGGGTTGGGCAATGCAACAAATAGACCATTTTTCATCACAATCTCATAATTGCTGTGTTGTTTCCAGTCTGCTCTTATGATAGACTTTGCAATACTCACTGGGGACTCTTCTAGGACACAGCACTGTGAGCCAGAACCTCATTTTAGCATTATACCAGGGAAACTATGCTAGGCAAACTGGAGCCACGGAGTCAAGTTTGGATCCAAAGTACTACATTTTTTTTTTCCTTCTTTTTTTTTTTTTCCTTTTTGGCTCCAGAAGCCCAGAGCAAGGAATGTAAATTGGCTTTGCAGAAGTATGTCAATTTTGGTGCCAAAGCTTCATTTGATATCATCTCTGTCTGGCACCCACACAGCAGGTGCTTCTCGAGATGACCTGAGGCACATGGGTGCAATGCAAACACTGGGCTGAGCTCTGCTAACCGCGTGGCTCCTGGGCCTTGTGTGATGTGCTGCTGCCTCCCTGCAGTCATGGAGACTGTCTCCTGATGTGATGCACCCAGCCATGGGCAATGAAAGCTTTTTGGAGGAAGGCTGGCTGCTCCTGCCTCCTTTACTCCTACCCAACCCAACGTGCTGCTTGGCAGTCGATACACGAGTGATACACCTTTACTGCTCATTGATTTGTGCTTGTAAACTCTGAGCTTGGAGCCTTGCTGAAGCTGATCCATCTACTTGCATGAATAAAAAGTGCTTGGAGGAGTCTAGAGTGTGGATCTACCTGTTCTGGGAGAAGCATGCCCCCCTCATTGGGGTACCTTACCAAAATCCCTGGGGATGTGCTGCGGTGGTACGTGCTGGAGCCTTGCACAGAGCTTGGTGGGGGATTACCTGCAGCAGTTGTGTCCCAGCATATGTGGCCAGGGTCTCCTGTAGTTGCAAGGTGGGTGGTATCCCTGGCAGTCGGAGGCATCTGGAGGGGGGAAGCTGCTGCCTGAAGCTCAGCTGTTGTGTTGCAGAGTCTGACTGAATACACTGACTTGTGTGCTGGTTACTGTGCTGGTTTGTACCTGGGTCTCTGCTAGTTCTCCATCACAAAAAGTATTCAGAAGCTCATTTCAGTAACAAGCAGGAATCAGGTGAACCAGGATTACTTGCTCCAGGAGTTGGGTTTGTTGTTGTATTTGTCTGGATGCAGAAAAAGGAAGCGTGCTGGAGTAGGAGAAGTTTGGAGCATCAACCATGGTCAAAGGCAGGCCAGGGAGGCACAGGTGCTTTCATGGATCTGTGGTAAGACCAGACACTAAGAATCTTTCTGTCTGTTCAGCTGTGCTACCAGATGTGACACACCAAGCTGGGAAGGTATGGAAGGGACTCGGATCAGCTGGAGCCAGCCTGTTTTTGCAGATGTTTTTTCTGATGTGGGAGTGTTTGAATCCACTGGGATTTAAAGTAAGCTGGGATCAAATCACTCCAAAGCTCCCCAGAATTTTCAAGGTGTGAAGGGACATTCAATCAGATCCCAAACCAAAGGAGGGTGTTCCTCCCCTGTCTTTAATCCTTGCAGAGAGCAGCTTAATATTTTTTTCCATGATGGGAGGAGGATCTTCTGTTTCTCAGGCACTTCCAGGGTGGCATTTGATAGCAAACTCCCATGGAAAGATTGCAAAAAATTCCTTGCTGGAAGATATGATTAAACAATAGCCTTCTGGTAACTTAGCAGGCAGGTTGCTAACCTGATTCCCCCCACCTCTGAGCTAATGCAGGCTGACAGGGGATTGTTTCAATTAACTCAAGGTGACAGTAAACAACAGCCTTTTATGTGGAAGGCTGATCTGTCTATACAGGAGATGTCCTCTAATGTACCTTTGCAAATGAAGTAGTAAGGAGGTGGTTTAAATGGGAGAGTGGAAGATATCTTGAGTAAGGCATCTTCTGCCCTCAGTGCTCTGGGAAGTGAAGCCCTCTGCATGGTTTGCTCTACTCTTCCATCCCCACATCGCCTGGAGCCTCTTGCTTATCTAACAGCTCTATATGATTCATGTGTTATAGTGTGTATATATTCCACTACCGAGCTCCTATGGGAGTAGCCTGACTGTGGAATCTTACCTGGGAGATGTGCTGCTTTCCTGGCAGAAGCCAAGCAGAGCAGGGTGAAATAACTGCTCTCCCTTGGGGATTTATCCAGTGAGAGCTGGACAGGCTGGAGAGCTGGGCAGGGAGAAACCTAATGAAATTCAACAAGAGCAAGTGGAGAGTCTGGCACCTGGGGAGGAATAACCCACTGTATCAGTACAGGCTGGGGGGGACCTGCTGGAGAGGAGCTCTGTGGAGAAGGACCTGGGGGTCCTGGTTGATGACAGGGTGGCCATGAGCCAGCAGTGTGCACTGGGGGCTGAGAGAGACAATGGGATCCTGGGGGCATCAAGAGGAGTGTGGGCAGCAGGTGACAGGAGGGAATCCTCCCCCTCTGCTCTGCCCTGGGCAGGCCCCAGCTGGAGTGTTGTGTCCAGTGCTGGGCTCCCTGGGATAGAAAAGCCAGGGATCTCCTGGAGAGAGTCCAGAGGAGGGCTACAAAGATGATGAAGGGCCTGGAGCATCTCCCCTGGGAGGAAAGGCTGAGGGAGCTGGGGCTGTTCAGCCTGGAGAGAAGAAGACTCAGGGGGGACCTAATTAATGTTTATCAATATCTGAAGGATGGGATGCAGGGGGAAATGGCCAGCCCCTTTTCAGTGGTCTGTAGGGACAGGACAAGGGGCAATGGCTGCAAATTGGAGCACAGGAAGTTCCACAGCAACCTGGGGAAGAACTTTTCCTCAGTGAGGGTGAGGGAGCCCTGGGACAGGCTGCCCAGGGGGTGTGGAGTCTCCATCTCTGGAGAGATTCCAGCCCCATCTGGACACCGACCTGTGCAATATGAGCTGGGGAGCTGCTTTGGTAGGGGGTTGGACCCCATGAGCTCTCCAGGTCCCTTCCAACCCCTGGGATTCTGTGATTCAGAGTGATGGGCCAGTGTGTCAAGAGACAACTTCTGCATTTCCACCTGAACTCATCTATCCCACATGGTTAAAGGGGACATTCTGCCCCCCATCCCTACTGTGGGTATCTCTGAACTCATGGGAGATCAGGATTACCTGTCTCCTACCTACAGGTAAAACATGCTCTCATCAGTGCCTTGGACCAGTAACATGAGATGTGATGGAAAGGTATGGTGATATAATATTGAAGGAATGTTTCTTTTAGCTAGAAGCAATTTCTGCTGTGCTTTGTTTTGTTTTAACCAGACACAGCCCCGAGTGAAACCCTTTTAATGTGACGTGAAGTAGTGTGGAGAATTAGTCATTTATATTAGGAAAAGAAGGATGTAGCTTGGCAGAAAGGCAGGAGGATGGTGTGGCTGAAGCTGTGGGATTTGCAGGGAGACAGGTGAAGCGTTGTGCTGTAATACTGTTTGGCTGGAGGAATTTTCAGGGAAGCAGGTTGTCACACTTATCCTGACACACATGTAATTGCAGTGTGGAGTTTCATGCTGAAAGTGGAATACAAGCACCTCGCTTGAAATGCCTGAATTACCCTGTGCTAGACAAAAATGCATTTAGCCATGCTAAGTAGAAGGCTGTTGGTAGGGGAGGTGCAAAGCCAGGAGGTGCAAAAAGAGATGGAGCTCAGAGAGGAGACAGAGCTGTGCATGGAGACAGAGGGGCTGTGCTCGACCTATGAGATTCCCAGAGGAGCAGGGAGAGGATAGGGGAAGAAGATGGTGTTTCTTGCTTTAGCTTCCCTACCCTTCTTGTTGGGTCTCCCAGCTTTTGGCTCAAGCAGTTACTTATTTAATTCCCTTTTTTGGGACACAACCTGTAACGTGTCCCTGGCTTCTCCTCCCTTGCAGCCAGACAAATTGGACCTCGTTAAGCATCCTCCCCCAGTTGCCTAGGCGCCAGGGCTGACAGTGCTGTGATGGCTGGGGAGCAGGCTGAGGAGGAATCTGCCTTCTGCTGAGTGACAGCACTGGCCTCTGGCCAGCCACAGGCCAGCAGCGCCGGGCCGGGCGCGGGAGAGACAGTCTTCAACGTATCTCAAGTGATGTGCCTGGTCATCGCTCAGAATCCCTGCTGGGAGAAACACCACTTTCCTGTTCTCCTTCTGGGGAGAGAGAAAAACCCTTCCAGTCTGGTCAGGGGGTGAGAGTTTGTCATGGAGAGCCTTGGGAAGCACCAGGATGCCGTGCCTGTGCTCTGTGCGGAGATGCCGGCGCCTCAGGGATGGAGCTCTGGGCCTCCTTGGGCACCTCTGGAGGGACAGAGTTTTAGCTTTGTGAGACTTCTGGGGGTTTACTAGCAGGCTCAGCCTAGTGAGGCTGGGTATAATAATTAGCCTGTTGATTTTTATGGGGCGTGCTGGGGCCTGACCACTTGCTTTGCTGCGATTGTGATCAGTGCTGACAGCTGTAGGGAGTTAACAACCCACGGGGACGCCGGTCTTAGCCCTTGTTTTGAAGGAGGCAATGCCCACTGCCCCCAGTGTTTATTTTCCCCTTTTTTGGTAATTGCTAGGCAATTATCACACACAAATGGGTCTGGACTATTCTTCTGCCAGACCAAAACTCCTTCTTGCTATAGAAGCTGAACCTGAGGAGCAGCACAGTGTGCCTTGCTCTGCACCTATATTTACTGCGGAGGAGGATGCTTAGGCCTCGGGTGAGCGTAGTTGTTTGCACCTCCTTACCTGTCACAGAGAGCAGCAATAGGGGCCACAGGTAAGTGTCTGTGGGATCTTGGGAAGTTAGCTTCCCAGCCTCACACACACAAGGCATCACAGCCCTCAGAAAAATAACCAAAGCGTGTTTCAGTCATTGCTTTTGGAGGTGCTGTGGAGCACCTAGGTTGCATCAGGGGGAGGTCCTGCCTGTAGTTCTCAGCTGGGCAGATTCTGTTTTCTTTTTCTCCAAGTGTGTGTGGATTTTCTTACCATCACCAGCTTGTGCTCTTTTCTCACTTTGATCTTCAGATCAAAGAGCAGAGGGGATGGGAGGTGTGTGGGGGGGGCAGGTGAGGACGGGGGACAAGTTGGTCACAGAATATTAGATTTCCCAACAAACAGCCCAGGAAAGAAAAAAAGAGAAAGGAAAAGTGAAAAGAAAAAATAGAAGAAGAGGGGAAAGAGTCAAGATGTACTGGAGAGGGGTGATGTTTATTGTCCTGACATGGTGTGTCTGTGCTCAGATCAAACCATGAGGACTAACATCACTGGACTGGTGCTGGTTCCCCTCTGCCCAGTGTAGTTCATGCAGAGCCCCCAGCCCTGTCTGCTTGTGTGGGTCAAGCCTGTCCCACACAGGACTGCTGCTGCTCTCGTGGCATGCAGCACCCTTCCCACCATGAGACACAAGTCCCTCCTGAAGCTGAGGCAAGGTCTGTGCTCCAGCTGGGGAGGGGTGTGATGAGCAGGCTTAGCAGGGTGGCAGCTCGTTTAGAGCCAGAGATGGGGCACAATATCTGGAAGAGAAACAAAGACTGGTGGGAAAAGTAGCTTCTGAGACTCCAAAAGAGAATGTGTGTCCATCTCATTTAGATGGAGTCATTTCCTCTTTTGGCTTTCCTACTGGATAAGAAGTCTGGAGAAGTTAGGAGCTTTATGCTGGTATGGGATGGTGAGCTCCCAGCTCACCTTTGCCACCTGAAAGAGCTGTGCCCCTTCCCTGCCTTTGGGCTGATGGTCCCATGAGCAGAGGATGATGTAGTGTTTAAAGGAGGGTGTGCATTAGGCTTTAACAGGTGAGGCATTCTAAGAAATTCAGCCTTGAAAAGAGTTAGAGTCAACTCTATTGATCCCAAATGTCTTGTTACCTTTCAGCATTTTGGCAGGTTCTGCAATCTGTACCCCAGACATACCCCATACTGAGAGCACTATCAAGTAGGAAACACTATTCCAGCTCAAATGGGAGATGCTGAAACCTCACAAGAGCATTTTTCTCCCTGGAGTTCCCAGTTTGGCTTTGACTGGAAGAGATTTTTCTGAAGCATCATCTTTCAGGCAAGAGATGTGTTTGGTTTTAGGATGTGGGCTCTGAACACAGTGGTCCTTTCGCATCCTTGTCCTGGTACTTTCAGCTATGTCTGAATAAATCAGAGACATTTCAGCTCTGTCTGAAAGTGCATATAGAAGTGCACATGGCTCTTGGAAACGTAGAGCTGATTCTTTCCACCTCCAGCCTGAAGGAACAGCTTTCTGGTGACGGTCCCTAGAATGAAAGCAAAGCATGTGAGCTGTGTAGTTGTGAAATCGAGGGGTTTTAGAAATGCTGCTCCTTTTTTCCATTGTCTCTGCTGAAGACGGTGCCTTTCCAACCCTGCCTGTGGGCAAAGAGCCAGGGCCTATCATGAATTAAAATAACAAAAACAATTTTCACTGGGAGAGTTGGTTCCCTTCAAGTTCTGCAAATCCCTCCCTCTCTCCTCTTTGTAAATAGCTTTAATACACCGCAGGCGCCAAATCGCTTGACCTAGGTTAGCCTGTGAGCTGGGATGCTTTCTGCTCCGCTGAGTAGGTGGGAGCCTGGATTTTTCCTCCCATTCTCTGGCTGTCAATCCAGGTAATAGTCAAAGGCCTTATCTGAAATGCATTAGACTTTCAGCGAATTGTCTGGGCTCCGGGCCCTGGGTGCTGAAGGCACTCGTGCATGTAATGTGTAGAAGAGGCGAGACGGTAGCTTTTAACACCCCTTGCCTCATCTATTTTCTTGGCTCAGGTTCAGCAAGTCTCCCCAGTCTGCCAGCAAGAAACATATCCCTCTTGGTTCAAATATGTAGGCAGTGGTAACTGATCGGGCTGGAAGATGGTGCTTTGAGGGCTGCGAACACTCAGCACCCAGTTTTGGAGGCTATTTTCCCTAATATAGGAAAGTTATTTCAGAGATGTAGATGGTTTTCCCCCTGCTTTTCTCACCTCTGTGGAAAGGAGGGAGGATGTGAGCTGGGCAGCAAAAAGTGGCAGTGCTGGGAAGAGCCTGGGCTTTGAGGCCTTTGGGGGTCTGAAGCAGTCTGATCTAAAATATTCCCAACTGAAGAGTGGATGGAAGGCTTCACTTGGAATTGTTAAGGCCAGAAATCAGACTGTCTGTCTTGACCTCCTGCATAAAACAGACAAAGCTTTCTCTTGTCACAGCGATGGGCAACCCTCAACTCAAGGGTTGACTGGAGCACACATCCCAGAGAATTCATGTTCCAACAGCTTTGAGGGTTTCTATCTTCTCCTTTTGTACCAAAAAATTTTAGGTGATGAGATGGACAGTAAATATTTCAGAATTTCCCTCAGCAGATGTCAGAACATGATAATTATCTCTCTTTTTCTTTTTTTTTAATTTTTTGGCAAATTGCTATAACCATTCTTGTGTACAGTGAGGAGGGAAACACTTTTCAGTAGTCCAAATAGCTTTTTATTTATGTAACTGTTCAGAGGCCACTTTTGTTTAAATAAATGCACTGATCATCTTCAGAGCTATCTAATTTTTTGTATTTAATTTAAAAAAGAAAAAGGTGGAAGATAATGTTACCAGTAGCTTTGCCTGTTAGCATCCATTTCAATTTTACAATGCAAACTCTTTCTGGTGGTCTTGTTGATTTGTGATGTGAAAAACCACTAGTGAATCTGCATCCTTAAGTGTTAATTCAGTCTGGGGAAGGAGGTAGTAGCTTCTAATCCATGTTGTCTAACTGGTAAGTCACAAATAGGCATGGCAGTCTGAGTATCCTCAGTTATCCAGAATAACCAGCACCCAGCAACCTGGTATGTTAGGAACTTTTTCATGACTGCCTGGAGGACCATATTTGTGCTTCCCAAGTGGAAGAGATGACCAAGTATTTTCTATGCTCAGCCTGATGTTGCTAAACCTTAAAGCTCTTCCATGCCTATTTGAGGCAGTTCAGCTCACTGGGGTTCTCATAGTCTACATGATCTTGGTTTATGTAGGTTACTGTACGGTTGTCAGTGGGGATGGGAAGAGTGCTGAGGGACAGACAGACAGATAATCCATCACTTGTGTGCTTATGAATGTTGTGAAGTGTTCTGAAAATATATATTTTGTGAAGTGATATTTTCAGCTCTGAAAAATATCAGTGGCTGTAAAACAAAGTGGCCATCACAAAGATTATCAGGGTTGGATGTGAACAAACAGGGAGCACTGTCCTGAACAGCCCCAACTAAGAGAGACCACAAACACCAGCAAAATATGTTCCTTATGTTTTCTTGCAGCAGCAGATGATTTGACACATGTGGTCTGTTGCTTCCTTGATCTTTTTGGTGATGAGGGGCAAATCACAGAATCACACAGAATCTTAGGGGTTGGAAGGGACCTCCAGAGATCATCGGGTCCAACCCCCTGCCAAAGCAGCTCCCCAGCTCATATTGCACAGACATGCATCCAGACAAGTCTTGAATATTTCCAGAGAAGGAGACTCCACCACCCCCCTGGGCAGCCTATTCCAATGCTCTGTCACCCTCACTGGGAAAAGTTCTTCCCCATGTTGGTGCAGAACTTCCTGTGCTCCAATTTGCAGCCATTGCCCCTTGTCCTGTCCCCACAGACACTGAAAAGGGGCTGGCCAATTCCCCCTGCATCCCATGTCTAAGATATTTATAAACACTAATTAGGTCCCCCCTAAGTCTTCTTTTCTCCAGAATAAACAGTCCCAGCTCTCTCAGCCTGTCCTCACACGGGGGATGTTCCAGGCCCCTAATCATCTTTGTCGCCCTTCTCTGGACTCTCTCCAGGAGATCCCTGTCTTTTTTATCCCAGGGAGCCCAGAACTGGACACAACACTCCAGGTGGGGCCTGACCAGGGCAGAGTAGAGGGGGAGGATCACCTCCTTCAACCTGCTGGACACACTCTTCCTGATGCATCCCAGGATCCCATTGGCTGTCTTAGCCACCAGTGCACACTGCTGGCTCATGGCCAACCTGTCATCAAGGGATTGCTCAGAGTATCGTTTCCATACAAACACATCAGTGAATTCAAGAACCTCCCAGTTCCCTGTACAAGAAGGAGCAGGCACATCTAATTCTATTGATGACTCTGTGAGGCCATTTGCTAGATTTTTTTTTGCAAAATGTCTGGCAAAATCACTGGCTATAACACAAATAACACTGCTATTAGTGGGGCAGCCTCCATGACTAGGAAGTCATGATTCAGAGATGTGTAACGATGGTAGTTGGCCAAAGGGGATGAAATGGAGGGAAAGGAAAACACATCAGAATGTCAATGCAGCAGGATCAGGGCCAGGTCAGTATATGTGGTTTGGACAGAAAATTCCTAATTTGCTATGGCATACAGAGGAACTTTACAGGAATTTAGGGGTTTGTCACTTGAATACCATTTCAGGCTTCTGGAAAATGCTGCAAAGGAACTGTCAAAATTGCTCCTGCCTTTTTCTCAACATATTAAAAAAACCTAAAGGAACATAAAGGATCAAGAAGAGCTGACTACTTCCCTGTACCATCTCCTGCTCAGACCTGCTTCCCCTCAGCCAGAACCCACACAGCCTTCTCAGACAAACTGCTATGGGGGCAGCATGGAGATACTCATAGAGCAACTCCTCACGGTGTGCCACAGGTATGAGCTCTCTCCTATATGGAGAGCTAGGGCTTTTTTGTCCTGCCAGCAAAAATGGACCTGATGCTTATTTTGTGTTAGCTGGACACTTTCCTGTAAGGAGCAAAGGAAGGAGGGGAAGAGGGGGCTTGTCCTGCAGCGGTGATGTTAACATGCTTGGCCCTCTCAAATAGGCAGAGGTGGCCTTTGTCCAGTTAACTGAGATGGTACAGGCTGGGTTAGTGGGGGTTTTTTCTCTTCTGGGTGTGATTTAAGCACAATAGTAAGCAAAGAGCTGGGAATTGTAGCATTAGCCTGAAATAGGTGTTGCCCATAGCCTAAAAAAAGGTTGGAAAGGCATGAAGCTGGCAGGACTCATATGGCTCAATTGCTTGAGAGCTAGAATTGTTTAGCAGCAGATGCCACAACAGAACAAGAGCCAGCTTGCCTTTCCCTTTTCCCTTTCCTCTGCATTGTTCTGGATTTCCTTTCAGATAATTATCTTCATCAGAGGTTATTAACAATTTAGCAGTACTCCTGTTGGGTTATGCTCTGTTTCCAGAGCTACTCATCACACCAGCTACAAGATATGAAACTGAAATAATTGAACTTATATCACTGGATAAGCATAATAATATTTAATCATGAAGTATAGTGAGAAAACTGTGGGGAACTGAGATGCTTTTGTGATGTGGTTGAACCAGGGAGGGAAGTTGGAGGCATATAGTGCTTCTAGTCAGGATATGACCACAGGCATGGTCAGCACTGCCTACAGAGTGGGCTTCTGCATGTGTATCTTTTAATTTAAGCCTTTCACAGAAAGGAAACTGAGAGTTTAAATTGTGATGGGAGAATCCACATCTTTGGCATGAACTGGAGGATTCCTGTAAAAAAAAAAAAACATTTCTCTTTCCCACTATCAGTTCCACTGAGCTCTTTGCTGTGCAGGTAAATACACCATGACTTCAGCCAGTACCCCAACAGAACTGCAGTGGCCCAGAGAATCAAGGGCCAACATGACTGCAGACCTCAGGAAGCACCACTGCCACTGCTCAGCCATGTATTGCCCAAAGGATCAGAGCAAAAGGAGCTGGAGAGTATGGCCAGAGAAGACCTGCACTGCTGCTGGGAAGGCATACTCACTCTCCTGTAGCTGGCCAAAGCCACAATAATTAGAATACTGCATGTGTGAGCTTTGCATCAGGTTTATTTGCTCTGTTTTCACAGCTACCTTGGCAGGGGTGAGGTGATCTGAGTCAAGCGTGGAAGAATAATGCCTTGGCATGGAGTGAACATGTTTTCCTCCAGTTTAACCCTTGCTTCCTACATCAAATACTCCCTTGTCCTCCTGAAAAGACTAGATGAACTATCTGTGGGCACAAAGTAAGCAGGAGTGTTTGGTTCTGACATCTGAAAGGAGAAACTGTGGTGGTGGTGGTGGTGGTTGGAAGGTTGCTGTATGAGGCCAGCCAGCAAAAGAACCTTTAAGATTCTTTTTAAGATTTTTTTTTTTTCTTAAAGGAGAGAAAAAACAGGAAAGTCAGAATTTCACAATGTCTCTGCTGAAAGAAACAAGAGACTAGGTCAGCAAGTCCAAGCCCTTGATTTGAAATCCAGAAGCAGGACTAATTTATGGTTTGCTAGGTAATCTGTATGGAATTCCAGGAGTGAAAAGGCATTTACTGACCCGTTCTGAGCTGGCTTCTAGGCCTTGGGCTTGGTCAGGAAGGAAGTGAGAGCCCTTCTGCTTAGAGTGATCTTGCCTGGGGGCCAAGGCTGAGCTCCAGGCCACAACCACATCCTGGAGTCCCAGGCTGGGCAGTAACTATCATGTGCTCACCCCAAAGCTCTCCGGAATCCATGCAGCCTCACCTCTGCAGTGAAACAGGAGAGGGTGTTGGGTGTCACAGGGAAGGTGTAGGTTTGGATGTCCAAATGCACCTGGTGCACTGGCAGAGATGCCCTCAGGAAGCTTGCCAAAGCCTTGTCAGCATGATGCCTGGCTAGATCTGGTGCTGTGGGTCCCAGAAATAGCCACTCTGTATTTTTGTATGCATAGCAATGTGGAAATTTTGCTCTCTTAGGCTTTTCTAGGTATAACCAGAACTAAAATTCTGTGCTTTAGACATCACTTAGGACTTGTGCAGAGCTGTGCCAAGTTTCAAGGCTTGATAGGCTCTGCTGCTCCTTATTACTGAGTTGAAACATCTCAACCACCTTGTGCTCTGGAGTGTTCTTTCTGCTGGGTTGCCTGAGTGGATAGGGCAATGTGAAGCACAGGGTCTATGTCCTCTGTCTGTTTGGATGTCTTGTTTCCCTGAGAAGCAGGTTGTCAGTCTGAACTTGGGATCAGAGAGAAGAGCAGGGCATCAAGTGTTTTCAGTGGTTCCAGAGGGGGTTTCCCACATCCTCATCTACATTAGTGCTTCTTCCTTCCCTGCAAGAGACACAGTCACTGGGTGATTCTGGATCTTAAAGGAAGTTCATGAACTGGTGCATGAGTTGTTTGTTTTTCCCATAGTTTTACTCTTAGCAAGGAAGGCCTTTTTGGAAAAAAATAAGGAATAGTGGAATTTTTCCATAGACAAGTGGCATATAACTGGAGTCTGGATGTCACATGCTAGTGAAATGCATGTCCATGAGGTGTATAACTTGTCAGGTTTGGAAGGGTTATAGCATTAAAGCACTTACTGGAACCATCTATCTTCTGACTTTCAAGTATATTTCAGTTTCTAGAAGAACTGCACCCATTGCAAATAGATGAGGACGAGGAGCAAAACACAATGCATGCAGTAAAAATCCATGCCATCCTCTGATGGGAAGAGGGGCACAGCTCTTGGTAACACCCTTCAGGGAAAGCCAAAGCTGCTAAAGATCTTTCCAAGTGATTGGAATTGCGACAGACCTGTGTATTGGGGTAGTGGTTATTAATGGGCTCACTAGAGCCAAGTCTCTTGAGTTCCCATCCTGGCTCTGCCATGAAATCTCCAGGTTTTGGATGGTATCAGACAAGATGCTTTCCTTCTGCATGCTTTTGTTAATCTGCTGGTAAAATAAGGAGGGGGGAGGGGGAAAAAAAGCCCCCTTCATGAACTTCCATCCCATTTTCTTTAAAAGCCCTTTCTTTCTTGGGAAGTCTGCTGCTGCCCCTTGCTGCAAGCCAGAAAGCAACCTTAAAGGCATGGCTGAGAGCACAGCTCTTGCTCAGACTGCAAATCTTCCAAAGGATTAGGGTTTTACTTCAAATAGAGGAATGTAAATGTGTCTGGCTCCATAGTGGCTGGAAATTTCTTCCTGGAGCCAACGTTGGGCCGTACTTGGCGGTGACGAGACGTTTGTTTGCCCACCCTGGTTGGACTACAGCTCTTGGGCTGGAAAATGTTAAACTGGGCTGTGCATGCTTTCAGTGTCATAAAGCAGAGTTGGGTGGGGGAGGGCTGGGGAGGAGGAACTGGGTGTAGGTGATTATTCTCCAGCCCTCACAGTTGTATGTACTGAGGATGGAAAGCTGTGTTCGTTTAGTCTGAGTGCAAGGCTGGGGGGGCTTGAGCTCATCTGTTTTCTCCTCTCTCTGTCTTTTACCCACCCCTGATGCCTCACATTTGGTCCACTTGTATGTTCACAAAGGTGTTTTGGGGCTCTAAATCCCACTGATTTTTTTGGGGGCTCTAAATCCCCCTGAGGCCAAGGGAGGGTTTGGCATTTAAATGCCTCTGTGGTTTCAGGTTCTCTTTTGCACATGAAGAAAGTGGGTAGGCAAAAGAGAAACATTAGCAGCAAAAATAGCAAGTTGACCTGCATGTAATAGAGGTCAGCAGGATCACTGCATGGAACTAGGACCTGTGAACACTGAGTATTCTGAAATCTAAAGTCAATACTGAAGTTATGGGAGCTATGAAACATACAGGGCTTTGGCTAAGCAAGGGAATTATAAAAGGGCAGGAGAGAAGTTAATTTCAGACCCTCTTTTTATGCTTAGAAAAATGATGGGGCAAATGCAGCCAGGTGCCAAGTGTAGAATGTCTCTAATGCTTTAAAGGCTAGTAAAAATTGTCACAAGTTATCTGGGATCCAGCCTTCCTCCCTGTCCTGTCCTGCCAGGGGGAGAGAGCATTATAGAAAAGCCCAGGACCAGAGGCTGGAAGGTGCAGGTTCTGCTTGCAGCTCTGAGTCCTTGGCTGACTTCAGGCACGTTGCTTTATTTTCCTCCAAGGTAGGGTCCCTTGAATACAAGGGGAAGAATAACAGTGCCTTCTTCAGGCTATGACTCAGTGGTTGGTGCAGATGAAATGCTTTGATCTCCATGAAGGACTAGCTATTTGTGATAGGTGATGGGAATTTCATGGGCCAAGAGATGTTTGGCTTCAATCAGCAGAGTTTCTGTGTTATCCCTTTCTGGCAAGTGTTTCACTGGAGCTCAACATATCCCTTAACTCAGTTGGAAGTAAGATGTTATGTGTTATCCCTTGATTACAGATTCAGGTCTTCATCAGTAATTTACAGCCCTAGGTGCTTTTGTGTTTGATTATCCACTCTGCCATGTGCAGTGGGAGAAACAAGTTATCACTCCAGTTCTTGAACCAGCTCTGTGATGGATAAGCTAATGTGAAATATCCATATGCAGCTGATAAATTGCAGGTGTGAAAATAAAAAGGGCCAGGCTGTGTTAGATAAATATCATACTGAACTTAATGGGTGGGATGGACCCAAGAAGCTGTAGGAAATCAGAGAAATGATTGGGTAAAGACTTGAAGCAGGGATGGATCTGTGGTCAAGCTAGCTGTGTAAATCTTCTCTTCCAAGCAGTGTCTCCTTTCCAAGAGCTCTTGGATGAAGCTCTTTTTTGGCCCATTCTCTTTCCAGCAGAACTCTTCCCCCAACTCACAGTGAGCACCAAAGCATCTTTCACTCCTGACCCTTTCTGTCCTTTCCAAAGAAATGTGTTCAGTCTGGGGTTTTGACAGGCTCAGTGCTTTAGCCCTCAATGGCAGTTTGTATTTACGTAAGTGGAACACTAATATTTACTTAAGATTATACTGTATTTTTCAGGACTGAAGGGAAGATTATGCTACATGCTTTTTATATTTCAGAGGTGGGGAAGAGGGACTGGTCCCATGGCTTGCCTAAAGGACCAGAGGCTGTTCTGCTTTGCATTAGTTATGAAATTTAGAGCAGAAAGGTGAGTGGGACTAGAAACAAAGTTGTCCAAATGCTGAGGAGATGCAAGCTACCATGATTTCTCAGGTAAAGCAATATGAATGGGAGAAGAGGGAAACCCCTCTGGTTAGCTTAGACTAATTTGGTGCAGAGACCTAGATTAGTTTAACATTAATAGATACTTCTGCATAAATAAGGTTCTACTTGTTCCTACCTATGTTCTTCCATCTACTGCTCTCTAGTTGGGTGGGGACTGAGCTATCATCTCTCCACACTTGTTCTTCCAGTATTTTCCTTGCCTGGTTTTTAACAACTGTCCTAGATTTATCCTTCCTTCATGGAGGTGGGGAGTCTGAGCCATGCCCCACTGATGCCAGGATGAGTCCTGCAGCTGTTTCAGAAGAGGGGAGTGGGGAAGGTGCTGGGTGGCTGGAGTGAAGTGGCCTCATCACCCATGTATCAGGAGATGCTGCCTACTGAGAGACCTTATTTTGTGCAAAATATCACCAGTTAAATCCAGTTTAGGTGACAGGCCACTGATGTGGGGATCAAATGCACCAGGATCTTTGCTAGACCCCAAAGACTGGAAATAACTCCACTGAATTCAACCAGCAGAGATTCATGCCAAATTTATATCTGAGGAATATAAATAGCTGAGTTAATATTTCTATCAGTATCTGAGCATTTATGCTATACATACCAATATGCTATACATTTCTTATCTATTGATGTATAACTTAATATATTAACACAGCTGTAGATATATTAGAATAGTAAGTACTTGTAGCTCAGAGACATCTTTAAACCCAGCATCACCAATAAAGGCAACAGTTTTTAATAAATTGATAGTAAGCATTCCTCTCCCAAATACATTTTGAAATCTCTGCACGTCTGTAAATAACATTTCCATAATCTAAGGGAGGAAATTCCCATCTACTGAGTGATGCAGATGTGATTTGGTTCCAGGCAAAGGCAGGAAATCCAAGGGTAAGCCTGAAACTCTACACTTACCCGTTCCTTCTGTGCCTCAGCAGTAATGTGTCCTGTGCAAGTAACAGCGACCTAGGGACAGCCCTGGGTGAGATGCATCTGTGCCTCACCTGTGGAGGTTGTGAGTCTCTTCTAAGACTGAAACAACTGGGTGGCTGCAAGGAAGCTGATTGTTTGGCACTCAGTGCCTTGCATCCTTTTGTCGGGGCAGACAGCAGGCCTGCCCGCGGCCTAGCTCTCTTCTCCCAAGATTTAGGCCCTGACAATATTCTTCTGTTCCCATGAGAAAGGAGAAGTTACCCATGCTGAGAGGATCCTAATAATCACCTTCTCAAACCACAGTGGCCTTGTTGATAGGGGTACAGGGTACCCTAAACCAAGCAGCAGTTATGGGAAGGTATTTGGGAGTAACGGAACATGTTAGGAACCAGCCATAATAAGATGGTCAAAACCAGCAGGTGTGTGGATGTTTTTAGGTATTAAAGGTAAATAACAATATTTAGCTATAAGATAGGTTTATCAGAACTAGTTATAATCACTAATCAATCAATATGGTGTGAACAGTGTGTGTAACCAATGAGCAGTTTTTTAGCTTGCCATGTTTGCAGTAATAAAGGTCTAGAATCTGTGTGATTTCACCTAATAAAATGGCTTCACTTAAAATTCATATCGAATTGTGTGTTGCTCTCTGATGGTTGCCACATCCTTTCAGCATCCTTTTCAGCCTTGGTACTTCATGCCAGGCTGCCCTGAGCATGGACCTTTGGTCGCTTCGCTGGCACAGGGTGATGGCTGCTGCTACCTTTGTCTACCCTCACTCTGTTGTGAGGCAACCCAAGCAATACCCTTTCCCCAGGCTGGTAATAAAGTACAAGCTCTGTTTTAACTGTTCCCACCATCCAGCAGGCAGGATTAATTGCCAGGGCTTTACCAGAGGCAACTGCTCAGCAGGGCTCACCAGCCAGGGAGTTGGACCTTCCAAGGCTAGTGTTGCCATCTGCAAACTTAACCACAGGCACCAAACCACTGGCAGTGACAGAAAGGAGAGGCTGGGCAGCTGTCCCTTTAGGACTAGGAGCCCTGGTGCCATGCCACGTGAAGTATTTTCCCTGCCCACACAAATACACTGATGACATTACCACCAGCTATTAGCAGTGCCTTAACGTGCTTGGGGAGAGACTAGGGATAGGAAAGCCCAGGCTGGTGTCTTTCTCTAGAGACCACACACGTGCTGTATTTATGAACCAAAGAAACAAAAACTGAGTTGTCTCTCTCTTATAAAAAAAAATAATACCTGAATAACAGAACTGTGTGGTCTGGCAGTGCCTCCCTATCCATTACTTAGCTTACTGGAGAAACAAACACAACCTTTTTTAGTTTTTATCACTTTGCTCACATTTCTCTCCTGTTTAAGCTTTTGAGAGAAATCCTTGGAGTAAGCCTTCAAAAGCAGCGCTGCCTTGTGACCAGTGATTGCAACAGTCCAGGTTCAAGTGGGACTGATAAAGGGCAGGACATGGTTTCAATGCTTCCCAGGTGGCCCTCAGCTTCTGGAGAAGTTAGGTTAGCTTCATGTGCTTTATCCTGCCCTGGCAAGGTATTGAAATAGATGACCCCTTGCAGTCACTTCCTTCCCAACCTGCTCTGAGCCTAAAGAAACCCTTTTGAATACAACTTGTGTGTTTCTGTGGGCCAGCCAGCCCAAAAGAATTCTTTTGAAAGCAATTTGACTTCCTCCAAGGTGTCTTTCCCCACCTCTGAGGGCATTAACTTGCAGTGCAATTATGGGTGCCTGACTGCTGTAGTTAGCCAGCTTCCTGCTGGCAGCCTTTTAAGAGGAAATACCGTGGGGGTTGGAAAGGTCAGCAGGCAGGGCTTGGAGATTCACCAGCCTTTATCAAACTCTGTGGTACGAAACAGCCCTAAGCAGGGCAATGAAAAATTGGCTCTTCAGCCTGGGTTCTGCAGTGTTGGTGTTCCAGCAGTCTGGGGGGATCAGAAGCTGAGGAAGGAAAAGTTCAGGGCTTTATGATGGTTTTGGTTCTGGTTCTCTGTGGGTCAGCCTCTGGGATATCTACTCTGGCTTTTCATTTTGGGAAAACAGGTGTCTACAGGGTCTGCTTTTCATTTTTAGTCTTATGTTAGTATCCTCAGCTGAGGCCTTTAGGATAGAGAGTCACTTAAGAATCTAGGGAGAAACTGAGCTGTGAGTGATGGGTTCAGCATCACTCAGGCAGTGAGTGACAACTACAGGTTTTGTCTTATCAATCTCTATGCTATCCCTTAACAGGATATGTTAAGAAAGCAGAGTCTGTCTGCCCAGGATCATGTCTGAGTAGTGGTAAGCCCCATAATACAGGGTGCTTGCCAGCAGAGCACCAGCAACCCACAGCTGGCAGCCTTATTACTGTTTCTTTACACAGCCTGTGCTTTGCTGCTGCACATGCTTTGCTGCTTGCTTTGCCTCAGCAGACAGGGTGCATCCTTGCAAATACGGTGGGTCATATCTCCAGCTTCACCCTGGGGAAGAAAGCCAAGCTTAAGGTCATCTCCAAGTGCCTCATAGACCTCCTGCCAAGCTGTCTTCTCCATGCATGGGGAAAAAGCCACTTCCCCAGCTTCCAGCACAGCCCTGGGTACTGGGAGAACTCATCCATAGGCTCTGTCAGAACATCAGATGGACAATCCTAAATGCCTTTTTTTTTTTCAGTTGGCCTTGATCAGATTTTGCAAGAGAGGTTTTAATTAGCCCTGCTCACCTGTCCAAAGCTTGCCTGGCTGTGGAAAAGGGAATTAAAAGCTTTGGGAAGCTCTGTGCAGTGCCAGCCAACTCACTGCTCACAAAATGAGCTGCTTAGGCCAGCACTGGCACCTCTATAAAGGAAAGCTGGTCCCTTTGAGGTCCAGGTCTATCTGCTTTTATCACTCTGCAGACTCTTGGGTTTAACTCCCTGGCATTTACTTACAGCTGTTTGATACTTCCCCAAGAAAGGCAGTCCTTTTTATCAACCCATAGACAGATGGATGAATGCATGCAGCTATGCAATGTTTTTTTTAGAGCTTGGGGTCTGGAGAAGCTCCCCAAAATTTGGAGAATCTTCTGACCTGAGCTGTATGTGTCTGCAAAAATAAAGTGGAAAGCTTGTGAAAGCTAGAAAGGTTCCTGCAACATATCCAGTAATTCTCCTTTTGTTCCATCTGTTAAATACCTAAGGATGAACCTTTCCAGAGCTTAGGTCTCCAGTGTGAAGGTCTTTAGAAAAATGAGAATAAAAAAACTGTGGCTGAAAGTACCTCACTTCAGAGCAGTTCTAAGAATTTCTGAAGATAAAAGACTAATAGAATAAAACCAAAATAATCTCTGAAACTCATTGTAACTCCCAAGAAGTATCCCAGCAAGGCTCCTCTTATTCCTTCTTGCTGCATTTAAAATCTCTCATGTCTGGTTGGTTTCTGAGAACAACTCTTCTGAATTTTTCAAGCTGAAGTCAGCAGGAACAGAAGTGAAATTAAATCTGCCATGTGGAAATCCCAGTCTGGTAGAAAGTTAAGATATAGTCTGAAAGGCCTCTGTCGTGCAGACATGAGCAAATTAAAGAGAATCCACAGAAAAATGTGCAAATTCAGATCAATAGTAGCTGTGTGTGAAACACTGAGCTGAAAGGTTTGTCTGGGATGTCAGATACCATTGGGGTGACATAAGAAGAAGACAGGAAGAGAGTTGATTCCTTGGAGACTGCCTGGGGCCAGCTACCATTCCCAGTGAAATAAGATTAAGAGTGCAGAGACACTGTCATGTTTGGCCCATGGCTTGTGATTCCAAGAGTGCTGAAGTCAAAGTGCCAGAAATCTGATAGTCTGGAATGTGTGCTAAAATAAATATTTCCTTGTAGGTATTTCTTTTGTCTGGGGGTTACTAGTCAGGTTGACAGGCCTACCAACCAGCTCCCTGCTCTGGGTTCACCCAGGTTCTCACTGCCAGTCTTCTACCATGGATTTTGTGGCTTGTTTGATGAAGTCTTGCTCCTTGAATAGGGAGAAAGGATGAGTAATGGAACTTGTGCTGGTCATTGGCACATTGTAGACCGTTGTCTCCAACAGGCAAGACCATTGTAGAACCACAGGATGAAGGTTGGAAGGAACTCCAGAGCCTGTTGGTCCAGCCCACACACAAAGCAGGACCAACTTCTCCTACACAGAACTCAGCTCACTGTGAGCCTGGATTCCTACGCTGTGGAAGCAGCCAGCAGCAGAAGTCATAGCTCGGTAACTCTTCCCCTTTCTGATTTAAAGCAATTTCTTACAGCTTGTAGTTCCTGTTTGGTTAAAAGAACACCAAGCCAGCCACACAGGCAGCAGAGACAACACCATAGGCTATGTTCTGTTCTGATAATGTGAGTTCACTTGTGCAAAGCTCATGGCTCAGTGTTTGGCCTGTGGTTGTGGTTTCTGTATCAGTACCATCCCTAACTAAATTTTAAGGCTAATTTCAACTTGTATCTTTTTTTACATTACCAAATGACCACATAAGACTTTTCAGGGGTTTTTTTCTGCTAGATGCTGTAACCACTTTCTAGACATTCCTGATTACTCTATGCTGGATATGGGTGTAGCCTTCCTTTTCAGAAACAGGCTGTCACTTGAGCTAAGAGACCATCAAATTTAAGTAGCAGCAGCCAGGGTTTATGAATCCTGATGGGCAGTTCTGATGCTCCCCAGCCATAAGAGTGACATGGGACTAGTTAACTCAGTGTTCAGTCTAAGTTCCTCTATTGTCATTTCCACCAGCAAATGAAATGCATGTTCTGTGTCTTGACTGGGAAACGATTTGTTGGGATATGAAGGTTGGAGATGTGTGAGAGGAGAGCCAGTCACTAGCCCTGTGGTGTTTTTGGACAGGATCCATTTGGCCTTGTCCTCCAAGTTGTGGAGTGAATGTGTCACAGCTTTCATTTTTCAGAAATATTTCATGATTGGCAAGGGAGACTGGTCAGCAGATCTTGCTAAACAAATGTGTTATGAAATCCACACACAGCTTGCACTCTTGGGTGATGCAAAGGGAGCTCTCTGCACTGAGATGTGCTAGGCACTGAGAAGTTGTACTGGGAAGAGGAATAGGAGGCTTGGAAACAAATGTAATGGGGAAAATGGGCAACTGCAGTGATGGGCTGTAGCAGGAACCATATGGGGGGTGTAATCTATGGTCTCTATACATGGCTTCTGGCTTTCATACATGGTCCATGTTCTTCCTGCTGGCTAGCTCTGCTGTAATTATTGTTTGGTAAGGTTTAGGAAGAATAGATCTCAGATCAGTTTAGGAGGAATAGATCTCAGATCAATCTGCATGTGCTGCCTTCTCCTTTCCAACAGCAGTGCTATACCCCATACAGGTCTTTTGGTTAGTGGTTTCTTCAGAGGTTCTTTTAGTGCTGGGTTTTAGCTCCTTCTAATCTAAACTCTGTGATCTTCATGAATCTCAGCAAGCACTTACCTAAGAGCACAAATTCCAGGAGTATGTTGGTGTATAAAAGAAAGTGGCAGGCTATGCTTGAAAGCCTTTGACTTGTTTTATTCCAAGATCCAAAGTATAGAAAAATGTCTTGCATTCCCAGAGCTCCTTTCATAGCAAGAAGTAGTAGCTGAAAACCCTGGCTACTGCTGGGGCTCAGCCCTTCGTGCAGCACAGCACTTGGACTTCACAGAGGAGATCTATGTGTAGAGGTGCTTTACTGGCTCAGGACTCCTCATCCTCCAGGATGGAGCCTTGAAACTAAGGAAGGGTTTATTGTCTGGGAATTTCAGTAGTATGGGTGTAATTAACACAAACAAGGGGGAAAAATTTATTCATCAGAAGCTCTGAAACATTAGTTATTGTTTATTGTGTGTGGGGCAGAACCCAGTGGGTCTGGGCAGCTGATGGCAGCCTCTCTGCCACATAGGAAAGAGTGTTGTAGCTTTTGCTTGGTCATATTATGCTGGAGTTGTGAGCTGCCACATAGCAGAACCCCTGACTTTTAAAATAAAGTGTTTTTCATATTCATCCAGCTCTTGGTCTAAATATTGAGCTGAGTGCTGCAGTGTTTGCTCTGTGTGTGGAGTTCACCCACTGCAGCCCCATCCCTTGCTTCCTCATGGTATTTTTGGACTATTGCTTGTGTTGGCCAAAAGCAAAGGGGGGGGG